>JAVSBV010035553.1:0-11469 GCA_033117975.1 Parotocinclus spilosoma | reverse complement strand
CTCTCGTATCACACATGCTCCGTCTGTACTGAGCTTACAGCACCAAAATATCCTACACATTGAGTAGATACACAACAGCTATTTACTGTAAATCATCGTATTTTATCATTTATAACATTCCTTTATTGATAGAATTAATATTTTAAATATTTTTTATACATTGTGATTTTTTTTAAATGCAAAAAAAGTGAAACAGAGAAAATCCGCTATATATTTTTTCCATTAATATTTTTTGAAAACTCACGATGCACCGAGGCCGCGAAAGACAAACCGCAAAGTGGCGAGGGAACACTGTATACCGATACCATATTCAGCATTTCTTCATTTTTACGTATCCATCTGGTATTTCTGTGCATGAATTGTCTTTTTGCGCATTTATATCTAATTATACATACATATTCAGCGCATTTATATCGAAATAATAATGTCACGTTATTGCACGTTAAGAGTTTGCACGTGATCTTGTAATCAGCAAAATTGATGTTCACCTGTTTAATACATACTGTGACTTAACTTACAACACATTGCACATTTTTTAATGAATTGATCACATTTCTAATCAATTTATTGGAGCACAGAGATGTAAAATCTTGGTAGTGGTCAAGGCCAGGGTAGCACTACAAAGAAAGTTTCCATATGTATATAACATTGAAAAAATGAAAGAGTAGAGAAGTATGAATAGATATGAAAGGGACTTTGTAGCACTCAGTCTGGGCCAAGAACGATCTCTCTGAAGAGATGACAGAAGTCATATTTCTTTAAGTCTCATCCTTCTTATGGCTCCTATTCACTCTAATATTATAATCACTTAGATATATCATCATCATTACATTTCATACACATACTTATTTAATTCCAACAACATCTCTGTGCATTTTTTTAACTATTTAAACTGATCTATTTGCAGAAGTACACTGAGTCCCCTACACAGCCCCTCAGAAATCACACATGGGTAAAAAGCTATAATTAGGCCACTTTGAGCAGCAGTGTGAATACAGCCGAAGTCTACATTTGCAAATGAACATGACTTCAGATTAAAATGAAACATGGCAAAGCCATTTTGAAGAATCATGATTTATTGCTGTTAGGTAATGTATAACTAGATCTTACGGGATGCAAAGCTACTTATTGTACACTGCACATTTAGACATCGTTCTGAACAGCAAGGCTTTGATCATCATTGTGGCTTTGCATGTGTCTCTTCAGGTGGCTACGACGTACGAAGCTCTTTGAGCAGACAACACAAGGAAATGGTTTGGCATCGGTGTGACTGTAGCGATGTTCGTTCCAGCAGTTCCTCCTCGCAAAAGTCTTGCCACAGATTTCACAGGTAAAGGGCCGCACCCCAGTGTGTGATCTCATGTGTATCGTGCGATGGCTGGACACGACAAAACTCCTTCCACACACGTTGCACTGATAAGGCTTCTCTCCAGTGTGGCAGCGCTGATGGACCTGCAGGCGCCCAGTTGAGCTGAAGGCCTTCCCACACTGCAAGCACGTGTATGGTTTCTCTCCAGTATGGATCCTCATGTGGATGTTGAGATTGCCCGTGTTTTGGAAGCATTTCCCACAGTACGAGCAGCAGTACGAGCGCTCCATCGAATGCGACTTCATGTGCGACTTGAGCAGTGCCTTGCTGAAGAATTTCTTCCCACAGTTTGAGCAGTTGTGAGGCTTTTCTCCCGTGTGATTGGAAATGTGAGCCAAAAGGTTGCTCAAGTTAGCGAAACATCGACCACAGTGGTCACACTGGTGTGGTCGGAACTCCGGGTGGGTTTTCAGGTGGGTCCTCAGCTCGATCGGTGTGAACATTTCACCGCAGAACCGGCACTCTCCTGGTCGACGCTTTGCCGGACGGGCTGCCTTCTCCGGACTCAGCAAGAACTCGCTGACGATGTGGCTATGAGTCTTCGAATGAGCCACTAAAGCTTGCAGACTAGGGAACTGCTCCCCACAGTCAGTACACTGCTGCGGCTTTTCCTCTTTGTGTTCTGCACGATGTCTTGTCCAAGCCTTCATGGACTTAAACGTCTTCTCACATTTGGGGCAAGAGTAAACTAAATTGGTGTGACGTTTACGCCGGTGCACAGAAGCCTGGAAATGCGTGTTAAAGCTCATGTTACAGGACACGCACTTGTAGCTGCCGGTACCACCGTGTCTTTGCTTGTGTGCTCTGACGTGCCTTTGGCGCAGTGTCCTTATCTGCTCTATAAAGATGGAAATAGAAAAAAAAAATCAGTAAAATCTGAACCAATACTAGCTGAGCACATACAGGCCATATCTGGTAATATGTTGAAACATCACAAGTGACTTGTTACAGACCTACATTTCCTTCTTGTAGCTATTTGTTCTAATGGCTAATAGGACTTAGAACATGGACATTTTAAATAGATTGTCATTAGAGTGAGAAACACTGATCTGCCATCAGAATTATTTCATTCTGGCTGATGATAATCTCTAAATGCAAACCTAGCCAATGATTCTAAACAAATGGGTTTAACAATTTAACAGCCAAGTAGACAGACACTGATTTCTCAGACTGCGCATGTCTCAGAGGTTATTCATTATTATTATAAATGTTTTCTTCCCTATAGGTTTGTTACCAAACTTCACCCAAGGTTATACATACAGGTTTGTAATATTTAATACAATTTGGTCCTATCACCTTGTACTATTTACCAGAAAGGTGCAGTTGCTTATGAATTTTCATGTACCTTGATTGTTAATTGTAAAATCATTATAATACACTTATAGACATTATGACAAATTGTTTATAGGCCCATGGTGCAATAAAATTATCAGAGGTACACTAACAGTTCGACAGTAGACATTAAACATTATTTTTAGTTAAATAACCATTTTGACCAACAGAAAAAAAAAGTCAGCAATTATAGAATCAAAAAGATTCGTAATAAGCTGGCCAGAGGGAAGCGACTAAACCAAGCTTAGTGAAGCTGTGGTGGCCTAGTGGTTGAGGTACTAGACTGTGGACCAGAAGGTCCAGGGTCCCACCAAATCCCACCTCTACCACAGTTGGGTCCCTGAGCAAGACCCTTAACCCACAATTACTTGGATTGATAGAGTGTATAAATTGTAAGTCACTGGATAAGGGCGTCTGCTAAATGACATATGTAAATGTGAACATATTGCATTTGCATAGCGCCATCACCTCACACCTCCGAAATCCCTGGTTCAAACCCAACATTGTGCTCTGCCTGTGTAGACTCCATGTCCTCCCTGTGTTTCCAAATTCAGAAGCTGTGTTAGGACAATGGGTGTTTCCAAAATGTCTTTAGTGGGTGAGTGTATATCCACAGTTTATGTGCGCTATGATGGATTGGCGCCCTCTCTAGGGTTGTTCCTGCATTGCGTCAGGATATGTAGGTTGGCTGACACACTACTTGTTTGTTTCACTATAGTTTAAGCAGCAGCAGCTGGTCGAAATGTATCACGTCACAATTTTCAGCACTAGACTAAGTGGAATTGAAAAAACAACAACAACAACAACAACAAAAACTCAAAGCTCAGTATGTTCGTGATATTGGTATCTGAAACAGGCAAGAATTGAAATTTTGGTGCATCAATAAAAGCAATACACCTGGTACATACCTGAAACACTTGATTTGAAGGAAGAGGAGGAGGAGGGATTTGAAGCAGGAACAATTCTGTCAATGAAGAACAGCATAAAACGGTTACCTGTGTGTTTCATTTTGTGCATTTCTACATAAAGCTTAAATATATAATGACTCACTTAAGCGGTACTGATTTACTGCTGGTGCAGCGTGAAACCAAAACTGAAGGCAGGCTGATTTGTTTAACCACTGGTACCAGATGCTTTGGAACGATCACTTTAAGCGTTTTTCCAGTGGACTCAGTTGTATTGGTTTCATTATCCACTTCACTGCCTTCTTCGCTACCGTTGCTCAGATTTGCATCCGTCACCTTTGGGATTGGTTCAGACGTCTCGACCTCGGTTCGTGTTTCACCCTCACTTTCACTGCGAGACGTTGTCAGCGTTTGAACTCCTGCTTCACATAGAGGACTTTCGACAGTGTTTTTGTTTTGATTTAGATCATGTTCTATGACTTCAACATTACATGTAGGTAATTCAAGCTCTTCAACCACTTCAGTCTCAAGATGATCCTCTCCTTGATTTAAAGGGAAGAGCTGATGGACTGGCTCAATCTCCTCATTCACATCCTGGTTCGTAGTGAATACACGGACCATTGGAGCATCTGGAACATCTATGTCTCGCTCTTCATTCTCATCCTGGTTATTCTGGGAGAAACTTTCAATAATGAAGGAATGCTCAACAGGCTCAGCCTCACTGGATACGACCACATCCGATAAAGGCGTGAGAGACAAAGAGGAGATGATTCGGTCCTCCACTACAGATGGGAGATCTGAAAAGAAAATATATTTAGCAAGAAACAGTTTATTTCTGTTTTAACAGTTGCACCATAAGCTGCACTTATACATATCTGCATATCTATACACTTATACATACATACATATACCCTAATTTGTGAGCAGTGTACAATCAGACATCAAAACAAAAAGCTCAATTGGTAATTGGTACTTATTGATGTTTTTCATGTTTACCCTAACTCTTTTCTTATAGAATACACTGATAGACCAAAACACAACGACCACCTGCCTAATAATGGAAACTGGGGTGGCCTTGTGTGGCCCACTGCAGTGGTTCTGGGTTCAAATCCCACCTCTACCAAGCTACCACAGTTAGGTCCCTGAACAAGGCCCTTAAACCCACAATTGCTTTGATTGTAAGACAGTATGAATTGTAAGTCGCTCTGGATAATGACATACTCTGTAAGGTGCCAGTACATAGGACTCCAGTGTGGGTAATAGTTCACTGGAAAAGATGAAAAGTCAAATAAAGGATAACATATGTAAGAGCTTGACAAACATCAAATGGCCGAACCAACATTGAACATATTTTAGAAATCATTGGAAAGTGAGAATAAAGTTTCTAACACAAAGAACTGAGCACCTAATACCGATTATGTTCAGCAGTGCTGTTTCAATACCAAAAGCACTTAGACAAGCAACATTTAACTTTTGCTATTCATTTGTTATTTATTTATTGACCTGGTTTGCTGTAATTTAATATTCTTTTTTGTAATTTAATATTCGTTTATTTAGTTAGCATCTAGGCCACCCATGGGTCTCCTGTTGAGTCTTGGTCCTCACAAGGTTTCTTTCTACCATTTTAGGGAGTTTTTCCTTGCCACTGTCGCCCTAGGCTTGCTCAATTTGGGATTGGCCTTTTAGGACAGTGTAATATTGTGAAGCTGCTTTGAGACAATGTCACGTTGTAAAAAGCGCTATATAAATAAACTTGAATTGAATATATACTACTCACAAAAACTAATTTAATTTGAAAGAATAATCCCCTAATTTTTGTGAGCAGTGTATTATTGAACATTATTTTCAGTTTGCTGTAGCACAACATTTCATTGCGACTTCTCCCCAACGTCTCAACTCCCGAGTCGTCAGAACGATCTTTCTTTAGCGCAAAATATTTATTTTAATCAGTAATTTTATGAGAAACAGCATGTACAAGCTGTTATTTTGTGAAGTGTTTGGGAATTGTATCAGAATCTGCTGACAAACAGTAATGAGCAAAGCATATATGAAAGCATCCAAAAATATTTCACCCCCTTTGCCTATTCTTTTGACGTTATGTTAGAATGTTGGGAATGCTACACTGCTAACGAAAATTAGGGGATATGTCATTAGGGATATTTCATTTTGAAATTGTTAAGAGCAGCATAAAAGTGGGCAATTTTGCAAAAAGTAACACCAGTAACGTTTTTTTTTTTCATTGTATAATGGTGCACTCACCAAACCCTTTATTAAGAACACTAATACTGAATTGGACCTCCCTGTTAGTTTAACTACATCAAGGTTTGTTGGGCATTTAGATATTTCTGTTCACCACAATTGCTACACAATGGTTGATTATGAGTTACTGTAAGCACAAACTAGTCTGTCTATAGAACTGCTTCTCCAATGTTTTTTTTTTATTTTTTTTTATTGCAACACAGAAAACTCGAGGAGAAAAGTCCTAGGAAGTTAACAGTAATAGAAATCAATCCATCCCATCCAGCACCAACAGTGATGCCATGGTCAAAATAACTGTGATCACATTTTTGTGATCATTACCTGAAACTGTTGGCTTATATCTAAGCTGCTACATGGATAATTGCATGCACTATTAGGTGTACAGGTGTCCTAAAAGTACTCTCACCAGGAACATGCACAGATCAGCCATAACAATTAAACCACGTTGTTAAAATTGTGGAAGTCCCTCTCTTGCCGCCAAGACTCTGACCCGTCGAGGCACAGATGTTGGTGCAATGCAGTATGCATACATTTCATCTTCTATATTTAACACCCTTACTGTGTAGGAAAATGTATCCAAAAGTTTTTATTTACTAGGGTGGTGGTGAAGGTTTGAATTTAAATAACGATAAGCTATGGGGCACATCTTCTGCCAACTACAAATGAAAAATGTTTTAGGGTGATAAGGTCAGACATGGCTCATTTGTCTGTCACTGTAACAGCAGGCATGATTGATCTGTCAGCAAAAATGGTGGATGGAAATTTTGGAAGTAGCATGCTCCTCCAAACAGATGTAAAAGCAGTTGTAGACCTATAGCTTTCTTACCTCAGCAGGTGGCGTTGGCAAGCTATGGAGAATATTAACAGACTGGGATTGTGGTAGCCTAGCGGTTAAGGTACTGGCCTCTGGACCAGAAGGGTTCACCAGGGTTAAAATCCCACCTCTGCCAAGCTGCCACAGTTGGGCCCTTGAGCAAGGCTCTTAACCCACAATTGCTTGGATGGTAGACTGTATAATTTGTAATTCATTCTGGATAAGGGCGTCTGCTAAATACTGTAAATGTAAACAAAGAGATTTAGACATATTGAAGTTAGGGAGATAAAGGACGTCGTTACTCGTGGTTTAGTTGTTAAAGGCTTTGGTGTACTGATCAAAATGTTAAAGGTTTCCAGCCATGGCTCAAACAAGCTCCAACTTTTGGGCTCTTGAGCAAGGCCATTAACCCTGTATGCTCGAGAGTTGGACTTTCATTCTGTGCCCCATAAGAAAAGATATGTGACACTAGACACTTTCTTTTAGTGTCACCACTTAAATTTAAATTTACATTTATGGCATTTAGCAGACGCCCTTATCCAGAGCGACTTACAATGGGTACAGTCTTACAATCCAAGCAAGTTATGGTTTAAGGGCCTTGCTCAAGGCTGTGGCAGCTTGGCAGAGCTGGGATTTGAACCGTGGACCTTCTGTTCCAGAATCCAGCACTTTAACTGCTAGGCTACCACAGCCCCACTTATATGCCAGCGCATACCACAATAACGGGTTAAGAAATAGCTTTACTAATGTTCCCTAGTTCATCCCCAAAACAAGATAAGCTGTGAAACGTATGGAAAGGCAAATAAACAAATAGACACCGTTTCTAATTTATTGTACTTTGACTTTTATTTAATTCCGGACAGGGTGAGCTGGAGATGTTTCACATCTTATTTGGTCAACATCAATTAATGTTAATAAACCTCTATTCCTGCATCTCATACACTGCTTACAAAAATTAGGGGATATTTTATTGAAATTAAAAGAATACGCACTCATTTGGGACAGTAAAGAATTGACCACTTTGTAATGCCATTCTTTCTCACAATACCTTTTGGTCCTGAGGATACCAAGCAATGAAGTTAAAAGTTTTAGGTTTGCAAACACATCTTAAGGTGTGCAACATTACAGGGTTGTCGAAAGTTCTTCACACATTCCCAATTAGGGAAGACAGGCCAGTCCAGTACCCATACCGTCTTTTATCCAACATGCATTGCTGTAGTACTGATTCAACTGACCACAATTCCCTAATCTGCCATGTCCCAATATTTTAGACATTGCAGTTCTGAAATGCAGAATACATGCACATTCATTCAATTTAACAAGGGAAATGTGTTATACTTTCATGTGATATTTACATTGATCAGTTTTAGGGACCACAAATCCAGTTCTCATTATCAGGCATTTTAAGAGCTCTTTCAGGTCTGGCATACACTGATCATAAAAATAGGGAATATTTTATTCTGGAATATTTCATTTTGAATTACAGTCGATTCTGGTTAATAGGGACCATTGGTTAATGGGACCAGCCACTTATTCGGACCAAATCCTAAAGTACCGAAACAAATCCTGTTATATACGTGTAATGTTATTTGCTTATTTGGACCAAAATTATGCTTAATCGGAGAGAGAATAAGAAAGTCACCACAAGTCACCACCTAAAGCGGATCAGCAAAATATGGGAGGATTCCTGTGCTGTCCGGAAGAATTTATGCTTTTATCAAAGGTCAGAAAATCCAAAAACTTGTGCTGACAAGAGCAAAACCAGTGGGAGGTGAACACGCTTACCACTTTCTTGATTTTGTTAATGTGCCGTCCTTCAAGAGAACGCGTCAGATCACACTGGATAAGTTCTTTAAAAAATTTTTTCTTTTTTACAGTATTATGCTTCGCATGCTGAGTACCTATACATTGTGTTGTAGATTGTTTCGAAAAACTTGATTGCAAATTTATTTTTCCATGAACAAAGTTCGTAAGCAACAGTACTTCTTGTTTGTACGTGTAGATCGCACAATAAAAGTTTATAAAACATTTAATATGTTACATAGCATGTCCCATCTTGTAACATAGGGCATGTTTGTTTAATTGGACCAGCCACTTATTAGGACCAAAACGATTGCGTCCCGATGTGGTCCGATTAACTGGAATCGACTGTATTAGGTTGGGTTAGGTTAGGTTGAGGATGTGAGAGGTGGACAAAAACCATGTGTAAGCATGGGCAGAACATACCAATTTCCACAAATACAGTAAACAGAGGTGAAAATCATGCATTATTCCCAATTAACATACATTCTTAGTCATTAAATACAAATATACCACAATTACCAAATGTTTTTTCCAAAAGTTAACACAATGTAAATGTCAAAGTTTTGAGTATGAACTTTAATAGAAAATATATATTTTTTAATGAAACTGAAAAACAATCTGTAAAGTTATTTACATTTGATCAACGTAACCTGAATGATGCTGCCACAGATATGTGTTGTTTAATGTCAACTTGACCAAAGTCAGCTCACTCTAATGACAAATGTCTCAATAAATTTTACTATAAAATAAAAATCTGTCTGGCTTAGGGTGACCTCAGCAGCCAATGAAGTTTTGCAGCCCGAGAAACAGAGACAGAATTTTAAGATGGGACGTCAACCATTTGTGTGTGAATATCTTACCAGACATGCGCTCCCTTGTTCATTAGTTCAGAGACTAGAGACTATTCTAACTTGGTTGATGTGTTTAGAGATTTTTTTTTTTTGTAAGGTACTCATGTTTGTGTGGATAATATTCCGTTGCTAATTTGTAACAAGCTATAATGGTATTTGTAAGGGAATGTGCATGTACTGTTGAAAGTAGTCCTTTCACCAATTACCTGACCCCAAACCCCACTCACCTGTATCTTCACTCTAACCTATATCTATATAAACTGGTTTATATTTATTTATTCAGTTTCTTTTTCATCTGACTGCTCTTCTGTGTTTTCTGAAATACTGTCTGTCAACGCATTTTTGGCTTCCATCATGCAAAAGTATCAGGCCCATCATACAATGTTTTGAGTGCAACGGTTCGCTATTACACATGGTCATAATAGTAAATTATTGTATTTTTCAATAATTATTAAATTATTAAGAATTTCCATTTGGATTGCTGTGTAACTTGTACATTTTATCCTTACAAAAGTGTTGAATATTCATCTTAGTAGACAAAACCTCATGTTAGAGTATGATGTAACAAAGTAAGTCGAAGTAAGCAATAGCCCAATCTTATTGGTGCCAGGAATACTAACATCTGGGAAACACCATCCAAAGCCAGAATATCCAACCAAACACTGAATAGTGCCAGGTAAACGACCTTCAGGAAACCAAATGTGTTTATTATACACGTTAGTTTTGTGTATTAGGTGAAAACTGTACAATAATGCTGTGCAGGGCGAGGGTGAATAAAGTGCTGGAGCTGTTCTGTAAAGTGGAACTGGCTGTACGGAGAAGTTACCGGAAAGGTTTAGTTGCAGTTACTGCTGCACAAGGCATTACGCCAGACAAAGAAATTCAAGGTCCATATCTTTTTGCCACTCAAAAAATTAAATATTGGATCATTTTCCTTAATAAATAAATGACAGCATATATTTTTCTGTCTTGTTTGCTTCTTTATCTATGTAGAAGACTTATAAAGTACCGTATTTAAGCAGAAATATAGTAAATGTTAAAGGTCTCTCAAACCATGCCTTATAAGGGGCAGTTCATGGACCAGGGTAAGTCCTCACTCCAAACCTGTGCTCTACTGCAGAGTCATACTGGTTCATATTGTGCCTCAAGCAAGGTGAGTTTTGAGAGTAGTAGGGCCTAAGGCATCGGAAACCACCTGGACAAGACAGTTGCCAGCAAGAGAAATGCAACTCCATAACTGACAGCCCCCACCAGGCACCATGCACATCATGCCTCTGGCGAGGTGAGGTTAGTTGGTAACAAAGCAGTTTCCGACACTATAAATCCAGTTGTGGTGGTCTCTTGGACCTCTTGGGACCAGTGAGCCTGGTCTGCATAAGGACTCAAAGATTGGGCTCCACCTTGCACAGGTTTCTGGATGAGTGAGTTTCCACTCAGCAGGCACTTCTTGGTCTCAGTACCCCTTGGGGTTTCTCAGAAAGAAGAATCTAAATGTGGGCAGTGCTTGTGATCTCCTAAAACACTTAAAATGACAGTTTAGTTCAAAGTTCATCATTAGCCTGCTAATCATCCTGACCAGGAGCAGGTAGAAATGTCAGAGCATTGCTCACACAGCCCCAGTTCTGTCATATGATTATGTGCTTTCTAACACTGTGTACCACATAGACATGGGTTTTGAATCTGCATTTCTGCATTATTGGCTTAAGGACCTTCATCAACCATAAAAACATAGTACAACTAGTAATACATAAGCAATTTTTTTAACATACTGATCAATCACTCTTAAGAAAAATACTTAAGACTTACTAAATATGTGACCTCTGCATTTTAAGCAACTCTCTTCACATTAAATACTTTCCTCTAACTGTTGGAATAGCGGCCCGGCCGTGTATACTGACCCTGTGGATACCGGCGGACAGTTCTGAAACAGGAGAGTTGAGGTGCATATTTAATTCCGCCATGATTTGGGCAGCAGAGGTTTTATGTTTTTTGGATACAATCTGGGTTAAAACCCGAACATCCCTTTCAGACAGCTTCCTCTTGCGTCCACAGTTAATCATGTTGGATGTGGTTTGTCGTTCTTGGTGGTATGCTGACATTACCCTGGATACCGTGGCTCTTGATACATCACAAAGA
>JAVSBV010035542.1:0-11469 GCA_033117975.1 Parotocinclus spilosoma | reverse complement strand
GTGTGTGTGTGTGTGTGTGTGTGTGTGTGTGTGTGTGTGTGTGTGTGTGTGTGTGTGTGTGTGTGTGTGTGACTATAAAACTGATGCCTTACTTCTCCCGGCAGCTTTCTTGGTTTCTCTGTAGATAAGGTAGGAGACTTGAGTTTCCTGCTTAAAGCCTTGAACTACAGGGAGAGGGTTTTGCAGCGGAGCCTTGCTGCTCGGCTTTACAGTAAGGTCAGTTTTGCCATAGCCCCTTTTATGCGGGCTATAATAAAACATTAACAAGCAATTTGCAATCAATAATTATGTTGTCTGGGTGGTGACTGCTGGGAGTTTCTCTCTGTGTTAAGCCATTAAGGCGTTTATGCCTTTTTTAGAATACATACAGTGTTTATAGACTCTGATTTAAAACTTTCATAATGCTGTTTATGTCACCCTTGAGCAGACAGACAAGAACAAAGAAGAGTTTTTCAGTGCCTGGAACTCATGTCTGCATCATGTGACTAGCCTTGCATTAGCACACATACACAAAGGTAAGAATATAGTCACACTTCATGTAATTAATTTGTGTAGCTAGGCCATTGCAAATTCAATTAGTGTAGCAGTTTTCTAACATTAATTTGAAGATGATAATGATAGAGAATTGATGGAAAAAACACGTTGTTCATATTTAATAATACATACATTGTGTGTGCAAGTGTGGTTATGCTCTTATGTACCAACAACACACTATGTTGTTAACCAAGAGCTATACAAAGATGATATCCCCCCCTTACTAAATTTCCATTCTCTCATCCTCCTCCCACACATATGCAAACACAAGAACATGTACTTCATCTCACAGATGTTACCACTGACGGAGGCTTTTTTTTTCTTATACCACATAATCATTACTCTCTATGCTCTTTATAAATATGGTTTAGTCACACATCAGTGTTGAAGTGTTGAGATTTGTTAAATAGTGCTCATGCTGCATTTTTGATGTGCTGAACTGCATTGTCATTTGTGTTTAGATAGGCATGATTATTAATGTGGATGTATTGTGCATATTTATTTAGATTCCATTCATAAATGATATTGGAATCGAATAGAAGTTATTGAGATCTGCATCAATGTAAGCATGGGCTTCGTACAATCCTGTCATTTTCGCTTTTGTTAATTTTCATTCAGTGACTTTGGAGCAGTTTGTGTTAGCTGTTCAAGAGTGCCAAGTAAAGGAAGACCAAGACTTGCTAACCAAGGTATGTGTGAAAAACCTGGTTTCCATTCAGTATTTCTGGCCTGCAAGCCACTCGACTCTTCTTTTGAGTCAAACACATAGCCTATGGAAAATTCTAAGAAGTAGCACAAACAGCTTGTTGTGCTACTTCTTGAGTAGTCAAAGCATACAGTTGTGTCGATGAGTAGTGAAAATAAATAATATGAGAAGCTGTGTTTCTTCTGACCACACTAATTTTGGATTCTTTTCAGTGGTTGAGGGGAAATATGAAGCTCATGAATCAAATATTTCTGTAATTTGCGTTACTCTAGCTCTAGCATCATATATTGTTCATCATATAAAATTAATAATTACTAATAACTTGTTTGTTTTGAACAAGTGAGTGTACATACCTGTGAATCTAATAGCACTGTTCATTGAGGTAATCTAATGGGTTTAATCTTCCATTAAGCAACAAAGATGTGAAATTCCTTTGCTAATACTGCACACTTTGTGTGATCTCTCATGTGCATAAATGCTAAATTTGGGTGACATTGCTCTTCGTATGCCAGTTATGTAGCACAATTGTTATTTGAGCTTCACAGGTAATGTTTTATAATGGTACTCATCTGACACCTGACACAGAAGAAGCACTTCGTTACTTTGGCAACACTTGTGTCACTGTTACACAAGGAGGTCTTCAAGGCTCAATTCATGGCCTACTGTTATTTATAAGGCTTATACCTCCCATTCGTCACCAGGCACTTTAGCATTAGCTTTTATTGATGTGCAAATGGAATTCAGTTTTGTTTGGTCTTAATTTGTTAACTATCCAACAATTTCTTTAAGTAGAACAGCAAAAAATCCAATGTCGTTTTGGGTAAAAGGACACGGTAAACAAATCTCTGCAAAAACTGCCCTTCATATTGATAACGATGCTTACATTTCCAACTTGGCTTCACATTTGACCAGATTCTGTCTTGAATCAGACATCAGCTTTGTTGTAATTACTTCCTTATTCCAGCACACATTAGATCCTACTGTTTCTGTACTGTTGCAGAATCACTTTTCCATGGCCTTAGTGATTCCAGACTACTGCAGTTCTCTCTCAAATGGGTTCAGTTCCAAATCCCTTCATCACTAAATTAAACCCGTCCCTCACAAAGTGGACAGGCTGTGAATTTAACAGTGCTATCATTTTAAAATACTCCACCTTACTTAGAAAGCATTAAACATGCTTTCTCCCTCTTATCGTTCGGATCTTCTTCATGTCTAGCAACACACACACCCTCAGGTCCTCTAACACTGGATTGCTTGTTCTTACTCCTTCTAACGTCCGTAACTAGTGATAGGGTGTTTTTAAAAACAGCACCTCAGCTCTGGAATTTACTGCTTCTAACAATCAGACAATATGTATCCCTTTCCACTTTTAGATAATTCTAGTGCCGTAATTCTTACTTGTATAAACAAGCCTTTGGGCTAACCTATCTATCAATTACATTTAGCTCATTCTCTGCATCTGGCCCTTCTCCAAGTAGCTTTCTGTGCTTCTTACTGTTCATTTATGTTTGCTTACTGTAAAATGTATTTGGATCTTGAAAAGCGGTATATAAATAAAATGTTTCTTAATTGTTATTATTATTAACTCTCTGTCCTACCTGTGTGCCAAAACACAAGGATGGCTATAACAACTATATTACTATGCTACTATATTTATGCCATTCTGAGAGCTGTGGCAGTTAAATTGGAGATACTAAATTACCCGTGTCCGTGTTTTATATTGAACATATTCATATGAACTTATAGGAATGCAGTCACTTGTGCTGATATGATGCTAAATAAACCAAACAAACACTACAATTGATGTATGCTGTTCTATTTAATAGTGCAGCAACACTGATATGAGTGTGATTGTGCGTGCCCTACAATGGATTGTCACCTTGTCTAGGGTTGTTCCTCGACACTGGCTTTCACATGACCCTGTCCAGGATAAAAGGACTATAACAAGTAAATGAATATCTATAAAACATTATTTTACAATTGAGCAGTGGCACATTACAATGCAGTGCACATTAATACTCAAGACACTGTATTACAGAACTGTAACCAAGATCTTTGTAAGACTATTATTTCTGTTGGAAACGTCTTTAAGTTGCCCAAATTACAAATGTTTGTGGTCTTTACATGAGATGACGGGACATTATAATTAGTAGCTGACATACAAAATTTAGATCATTAGTTAATTTTATTATGGTAATTCCCCCTTTTCCTGTTACTTCTACATTTGTTATTGTGATTACCCAGGCATAAATATTACTAGTGGATCATATAATATAGCTACAAACAGAATGAAAAGGACAAGTTAAATAAGTTTTGGTTTTTTGTTTTTTTAATTGTTGAACATTGGCAGTAGATCTGTATCTATGGTCTTCAGGAAACGCAATATAAAAAGACTAGTACTTATACTTAATAAGTAAATATACTTACTTATACATGGACAACATGAGGCTTAAGTGGCATTCGTTATTATAACTGTGTATAAAGGTGTGACAGTGCATTCCCTTGCCCGTGTGGAGATCTTGGAGTTTTAATTTAGAAAAACATTAAATATTCCAGGTTCAGACTGTCTCCAATTAAATAAAATTCAATGGTTTTTTTTGGGGGGGTTGGACGGTTGTAAAACACCAGCCCACTCCTCCAATTATGAAATCAAAGCACGATTTTAATTCTTGGAACGTATGCAGTTGTTATGAGCCTGATAAAACAGACGGTGATCTGATAAAGCTGATTTGCTTGAATGAGTGAGTCATGCTGGGTTTCTCTAGTAAGCGTGCAATAGTTACTATTATGGTACTGATTGCAATAACACATACAGAGGTTGGAAAGTGTGGATGACTCATAACTTGTACATGTTTATGATATATTTACATGGCAAGAGTCTAATAAGTTGTATTTCTAACAATAGAACAAACAGCCCTTTAGACACTAATACCGATCACTGTAGAAACAAAAAAAGTGGTGACAGGTGATTTTTTTTCTATTTAAAATAAAGAATTGTTCATAGCTGCTGTATTGTTCAGTTTTATATATCAATGCTTAGGAGTTATTAAAACTCATGGCATGGTTGGCATGGTTGTTTAACGTTTATGGTACTGGACCGTGGAGTAGAAGGTTCAGGGTTCAACTGCTTGGATTGCATCACTAGTAAGTCTCAATTAGGGTAAGAGCATCTGTTAAATGTTGTAAATTTAAAACATAAAAATAAGACCATGTAAGGGAAGTAAAGTGAAAGTGTTACTCAGAGGCTACAGTGAGATTGGGATATTTGTATGTCAAATTAATGTGATTACATAAATGGATAGATTAAAGCACTTCTATAAGGTGGCAACAGGAATGTTTGAAATCTCAAAATTTCTGTAATTTGAAAGCAAACTCTAATGGTGTCCTATAATGGTTTTTGGTGTGGATATTGTGCAACAAAAAAACCAAACCTGTAAATAAGTTGCAAAACTTGGGAAAGCACGGCCCCGTGTGAAACTACAATATCAATATCATGAAATACAATATCTCATAAAAGTGAGTACACCCTCATTTACAGTCTGAAACTGAGCTGTAGCACAGTGGCCAAGACCATACAGCGGTTTAACAAGACAGGGTCCAGTCAGTACATGCCTCGCCATGACCGACCAAAAAAGTTGAGTTCCCCTGCTCAGCATCATATACAGAAGTTGGTAGATTAAAGGGGTGGAGGTCAGCCTGACAGAGCTGAGAGCAGAGCAGAGACAGAGTGACGGCATACACTGTATCAAATCGGTCTGCATGGCTGTCCTTACAAAAGAAAGCCTCTTTTAAAGATGATGCACAAGAAAACCTGAAATCAGTTTGCTGAAGATGAGCAGACTAAATTCATGGATTACTGGAACCATGTCCTGTGGTCTGTTTAGATGGTGTCAGGTGTGTGTAAAGGCAACCAGGTGATGAATACAAAGTGTGTACTGCCTGCCTATGGCAGCATGGTAATGAGAATGTCATGGTTTGGGGCTAGTTATTTTGCCGAGTTATTTTGAGGAGACATCAGATTTACACTGTTATTCAAGGTGTAGACGGACTACTTTACATTGTATCAAAGTGTCATATCTTTACTGTTGTTTCATGAAGAAACAAATGTGTGCTCACTTTTGTGAGATACTGTAGTTGTTCGAGATATTGATGTGCAGATGTGTATATGTAATGTCAATGTAGCCCTTGCTACTTAAGTTGTAATGTCACGCAGCTATGTTGATACTGGGATAGAAATTATTTTTTAACAGCAGATCAGCAGTGCTTTCTGTTGGAAATCTTTCAGAACTTTCATTAGTGACCAGATTCTCACAATTCTCATAATTGTTGAACAGAACAGAACAAAATGGCGAAGAATGTAGAAATCGTTTAATATTGGACACCTAAATGCACAGCATCTAAACAGCATAGTGCCAATACTAAATCCATCAGTTACACGTTTAAAGCAGAGAGGGCAACAGAGATGGATAGACACGAGAAATAAAATCAGAGAGGGTAATGAAAAAAAGTGAGATTGGTCCCAGTGGTACAGCATGGCACTTATCTGAATAATGTACTATAGTTCTGCATAAAGCAGCCTAAAGGTCATATGATCACTGCAGTATCATGAGAGGAACAGTAGTGCAGGTCATGTGAGGAAAGGACTGAAGAATGCAGTAACATAAGGGGAAGCAACAGTTGCACCTGTTTCCAGAGGCCACATGTCTGTGCAGTGACTGTTTGCACTTTGCAATTATCTTTTCCTGCTTCCTATTCACACAGTGTGATAATTGCAGTTTTTATGCTTCTTATTATACATGTACACAGTCACATTGTTTTATTTTGTTATTTGGGTTATTTACCCATAGTAAGTTCACATGTTTGTTTCTTTGTCTTTGTACAGAAACAGTTGTGGACAAAAGTTTACATGCACTTATGTCCTGAAAGTACTGGTATGTGTGTGCAATCTGGACATTGTCCGATATTATATACTTTATCATATACCATACTTAACAATGCGGTACCGATGTAGTGTACCGATATTGGTAAATAGCGAAGATAATAAAGTGTTTCTAATAACTTGTTCTATTTAATATTAAGATTGACCACCACATGCAGATTTGTAAAAAATAGTTTACTATTTAAAATGAGTAAAATAATTTTAAAATAATGCTGTTTGAATCGATTCACTCAGCCACACCCTAACTCATGTGCTCCAGTGCATTTCCTGTTCCTGTTTTACACTGCCCACAAAAATTAAATCCCCTAACATTTGTGAGCAGTGTATTTAGAGCATAAGCAGGTATTTCAGAAGAGAGCAGGGAACTGAAAAGCTGCAGGAACTTTGAGCTGAATTGAGCATGTTTACTTTTGCACTTCTTTGTCCACTGTCTCCACATATGCTTGACACCTAAACCAAATAAGTTTATCTTGGTCTCATTAGACCACAGGACATGATTCCAATAATCCATGTATTTAGTCCGCTTGTCAAACAGGCTTTCTTGTGCATCATCTTGAGAAGAGGCTTCCTACTAGGATGACAGCCATGCAGAACAATTGAATTTAGAGCACTGAAGGGGTGACCTGGGGAGGGAAAATGGCTACTTGGGCACAGTTTGGGCACAACTCACTTTTGTTGGCTGTGATTTAGACTTTAATGGCTGGTTGAGTTCTTTTAAGGACACAGCAGATATTATACTGTTACACATTATATTGTTCAAATTGTCATATCATCAGTTTTGTTTCATGAAAAGATGTAATAAAATACTTACAAAAAGGGAAGTAGTCACTTTTGTCATATACAGTATATACTATTCATCTACTTATGCTATGAATTAAGTGGTGTTGAAAGTACGAAATATACAAAATATCCTTTAACTTGGTGACATGGCTTTATAACTTATTGTTAGTGTGAGTAATTTTCTTTAGCTATGGTCACTTTGCCAACATTGGATAAAAGGCTGTGACTCTTACCTAAAGGAAAATTGTCCTTCTAAAAAAGGTAACTTCTAAGCAGCTGAATGTCTCTCTCAAATTTTTAATGTAGATGGGTCCATTATCAAGAGAAAACAGAATAACAACGGTGTGCATGGCAGGGTTGCAAAGAGAAGGCCACTTCTTTGCAAAATGAACATTCATGCCCATCTGTGGTTTGCTAAAGGTTTGGGCCGCATAAAAGAAAATGTCAAGACATCTAGCTGTTAACCGAATAATAGTTTTTCATACAGCAAGCCTAAAACAACAACCCTAAAAACACAAATCACTCTAGTAAGGACCAGAAACAAGCAGTTCATATGAGGAAACCTAACAACATCCCAGAGTTGAAGCTGTTCTGGACAAAGTAATGATCTCTCATTCCTTAAAGCCAATGTTCCTAACTGATCAACAGATTCTGGAAGCAGTTAGTTTCAGTTTTGCCATACAAGATGGTTTGTTTTCGTTTACAGGGCTGAGTAGGTATCAGTGTGGTAGCATTAAGGAACATTTCATAAATAAAATTTGTACTGTGAGTTTAACTTGTTAATGGTGGGCTTTGTATTTAATTGGTGTATAGGTTTATTCCTATACACTGTATACTATTAGATAAGTAGACCCAATAAGCAATCTAGTGCTGCAGCAAAAAGCTTGATGCCTTTTACAAATAATGTTCCTGCATATGGTAAAGGACAACAATTAAATTCTTTTTTTTCAAAAGCATCACATCATTTGCTAAAGACACATTCATTTTCTGTATATCCCATTCATGTTAAAAAAGGAGCCCTGTTAAGCTTTTGACATTTTGATGTTACAATAATTCATACTAACTTTACTGTCACTAATTTAGGCTAAACACAGTTTGTCTCATTAATAGCTCATAAACACATTAAAAGTTGGACTGTTTGTCCTATAGATGGTTTGGCATGAAGGTTATAACATTTCATATTATTATATTTTGCAAGGGCAGCCATGGTAGTGCAGCGGCTAGCTCTGCTGCCTCACATCGTTTAGATCTGCTTAGATCTTAGTGTTTGCATGCTCTCCTCATATCTGCGTGGGTTGTCAAATAAGTTGTATTGTATATTTTGATTCATTTGTCTAGATATGAATCAGCCTAACTGTGTGCTTGTGATATGACTGTGATATGATGTGCCTTAGCAGTGTAATGTGGAGATATGTTTTCTAAAACCTCAAAAGAAAATAGCCACTAAACTGTAGTCTCTGTTAGCATTATTACATGTTGCTTTGCCTCTTGGCAGGCTGTCCTTGTAGTAAAGTAATTAACATCTTCCCAAACCTTACTCCTGGAGTCCTTCTTTCCACAGTTTGCAATAACTGTTTTTTACCATTTAATCGCAGCACCACACCTTCAGAATAACTTTGTTGTTTCTTTTCTACAAAACATGTCTAGGGTTTTGTACATGATGTAACCACTAAAAGATGGGTGGATTATGTCAGTAAAAGGATGGCACATGGACAGCAACAATATTCAGCTGCGGCACTGAAACAATACTCAAGTGGCTTTAGGGTGACCAGTGTGTTGGAAGACAACATTGCCTGCATTATTATTCCACCACCAACATCCTGAGATGTTGACACAATGCATGCTGGGTCAATGATTTCATTCTATTTATTCATCATGAGCTTGTACTCACTGTAGCCTCAGATTCCCTCTTCCAGATAAGTGTGGGATATCACTTGTTGTTACAGTGCCCATAAGAGCTTGTATACAAATCCATTATTATTATTTAATTTATTTAATTAAGAAGTGCAATTACTACGATATTACGAAAAAAGATGACTTCAAACAAGTCTGCTGATTATGAAATCTATCACATCTTCAATAAAAAATTTACTTTGTTTTATATATGCTTATTTAAGAAAAAAATGATTCAGTTTTACAGGTTTGTGTACTAATTTGGAATTGCATAATGTAACTTCAAATCAAAGTACAATTTCATATTAAGGAATCAAAATTCTAATTCAGCTCAAAACCAAACAAAAATCATTGCATAGTTACTAATAAATAATTTTCAGCACGTGTGCTCCAAATTTATCTGGATGCAATTGCCTTATAGGTGCACCACAATGCAATACAGCAATGTGAATGCACAGTCAAATTGAAGATTGATGTTAAAATTCCTGTCAGTTAAGTCAACTTGACAGTGAACTTTATATTTTTTCATTATTTTTTTCTGCCCAGCTCTTCTATACTATGCTGTGCTTGGTTTTCACTCGCCTAATAAGGGGAGAGTTATAAACTCACAGTGTTTTTTCCATTTCCCTTTGTCTTCTATAAAGCATCCGGCTTTCTGACCCTAAACCACTAGAGATATGATCAAATGGAACATAGCGTTGTACATAGGCACTCCTTTACAGAAAAGAAAATTATTTTTTACCTGTTTATTCTAACATTCTGTACATTTTAGGTTAGCTACTACCAAATACATAGTTATTTTTGTCTCTATCACAAACAAAAATTCACAACTATCACAAACCTGCTAATAACATACAACTTTTTCATTGCCTCATTACAACAGTGTACATGTCTAATGTCTGGACTATGTTAGATGGTAAGTGAAAAGTACGTTCGAGTAGGTCTCATGTTAAATGCAGGAGAAATGTCCTATTTGGGCAAAGGCCAAACACATATTTGGCCTTATTTAGTTTTGGACATATTTATAGTTTTGATAAAACATATTTGTCCTTTCAGCATACCCAACCATCACCCAGTTTGTGCTTTCTGGGAGAAATTTTAGTCTGGTGGACATAGAAATAAAGGGGGTATGTATTTGCTGTTTGACTTGATTGTTAGCTACCTAGTGGTCAAACTGCAGTCGTTATTTTTAACTTTTGTTGTTTCTGTCGTTATTTGTAGGTATCCTAGCAATTTAGGACAAGGACTAGGACAGACAGCTCACCAATTAACACATACTTGTCTGTTATTTCTGATTTACCCCAACAGCTAACACTGTATTTTTGGAGGATCCCCATCCCTACTACTT
Organism: Parotocinclus spilosoma; assembly: GCA_033117975.1. Taxonomy (NCBI): domain Eukaryota; kingdom Metazoa; phylum Chordata; class Actinopteri; order Siluriformes; family Loricariidae; genus Parotocinclus; species Parotocinclus spilosoma. The sequence continues at coordinate 1,269 of JAVSBV010035542.1, read as the reverse complement.
CCTTTTACAGATGTTGCTCTTTGAAGTGACATTGCCCAGCTCATCTTTACACTTTAGTCTTCTGTAGTGGAATTGTTGATTTTGTTGCTGTCTATGTCACTAATCTATCCAATCAATTGTTGGCTCTCCCTGAAACTTGGATTACCTAGGAAAGTACAGCAGCACCTTCTGCACAGATTTCTCATTCTCCCTTTTTTTCCCAACTTCGGCTCAGACTGGGGGAACAGGTCTTTTTATTTCTTCATCTTGAAGATTTATGTTTATGTTATGTCCTTTCCGTGCTTGAACTTCTGTTCTTAGCTCATTTCCAGTGAACTGCAGGCATCTGGTTCTACTCGATGAATTCAACCTCCGAAGTCACTTTGTTATCATTTTTTCCCCAGTCTCTGCCGTGGCCATAAATTCCGATCCCTATACTATAGTAAATATCAGAAGAAACTTGAAATCTCTTTTTCATTCTTTATTTTCCTTCACTGTCCATACTCTTTGCGATACCATCTCCAAGTCTTTGGACTTCCTTTACCTTCTCAGTTCCATGGCAGCAAAAGCAGTGTTGTGAAGTCTCTGGGCAGCTAACAATCTGTAGTCTCTTATATCAATCATTCACAGTGCTGAGGGTAAATGGAGAAAAAGCAGCTCACCAGTATACCTGGCTGAGTGTCAAGCAATGCTTACCTCTTTCTCTTCTGTCAGGTCAGTGAAAACAGCAATCTTTCACTCCAATCAACTAATGCATCTCAGAGCAAATTTTTAACCTTCTCTTTCTTACTTAGCCCTCTTGCTACCCTACGCCATTCCTTCCAATTTTGGGACTGTGGTAGCCTAGTGGTTAATGTACTGAACTGTGGCTCAAAAGACCCAGGGCTCAAATCCCACCTCTTCCAAGCTGCCACTCTTTGGTCTTTGAGCAAGGCTCTTAAACCACAATGTTTGAATTGTAACAATTGATCCAACACTGGATCCAGTACAATCCTTGCATCTCCAATTGAAAAGTAACCTTTCACCATATACCACACCAGTGAGCAGCTCTTCACTGATATCTGGTTGGGTTCCCTCTATCGATGACTTTACGTAGAAGTAGTCAAGAAGTTGCTACTCAACCCAGGTAATCTGTTCAGCTACTGTACCTTCATTCCTGCCCAAAACCATTGAATTTGTTGTCCTTGGTCCTTTTTTCAAGAAACTGTTAGGATCCTACCCGCTCCCGGAGCTTGTAGTCGTCCGCGCCGATCGCCCTTACAGAGCCATCGGTGGGGATGACGCTTTATC
>JAVSBV010035531.1:0-11469 GCA_033117975.1 Parotocinclus spilosoma | reverse complement strand
GCTGTTATCACTTATATCAGCACGGTTAGAACACTTCTCAACCAATCAGATTGTGAGGTCGGAACTAACTGTTGTATTTTACAGGTCGGCATTAATGTGTGATAAAACACACAAACGGCAATGTTGTTATCCTACTTACTATATCATGGGAATACTTTTTAAGTCTTAATTTGTAATTATTGGTAGATTTAATTTAATACACAAAATGAGAAATGTTGGTACAGTATTTGGTACACATTTTTTTCTTTGATATTTATTTTACTGCAGACATTATGAATCCAAGATATTTTGTCTGGTAAACTTAATTTCATTAGTTAATTAAGATCCATGTCTGCATTTCAACCCTTCAACAGATTACAAAAAAGTTGGGATGGTTTTCCACTTTGTAATGTTTGTAACTTTAAATACATATTAAGGATATAGATAGATTAAGTGTTTCAGGTGTTTGTTATTTTGTCACACGTCACAACGTGTGCCACAAGGATGTTGGCATTGCAATTTAGTTTCACACATTCTCTATTTGGGACAGGTTAGGACTACAGGGCCAGTTCAGTACCCATAACCTCATTGTCCACAGCCTAGCCTTTGTAATCTGTGCAGCATGTGGTTTTGCGTTGTCTTGTTAAAAAAAGACTCTAAATATGAGCAGCTTATGCTGATCTTAAATCTCAATGTACTTTTTGCATGAATTCTGCCATCACAGAAAGTTACTTGTTGAACATGTTGAATCTGCAATTCAAAAGAGGTAAATGTAGAATGCTTTAAAAAAAAACAACAAAATGGCTAAATTTTCTCCAAGCCAATGGACAGTGATCAAAAATGCATAGATACTGAGGCAAATGTTCACGTAGTATATTGGATCATTTTTCTGAATAAATAAATGACCAAGTATAATTATGGATACTTTGTCATTTATTTATTATGAAAGTACACTACATAAATGAGATTGGACAAATAATACTGGGCTTCTGTTATCTAAAAGTTCACCATCAAAACCATTTAGAGAACTGGGTTTAACAGTATTGTCTAATAATTATTGCAGTAGAGTAGTAAGTATAAACAGATAATGCAGAAAATGTAGTGATGGCATGTGCACTTGGAGGCCTGTTCTCCGTCTTGTGTTTGTTTATGGATGATGTTGGATTCTGAGCAGTTTTAGGCTTCTCAGGGAGCTGTAGCCGTCTGGTGTTGCTTTATGCACTGCTCACAACAACTAGGGGCTATTTTTTATAGCAGCATATTTAAAAATATTTGTATATCTACACACTTCACTTCAAAACCATATCATGTCATGCTATAAGCTTGAATCAGCATTTTAAGAAACACTGATGAATATCTGCTGTCAGCTGTTAAGTACAGTTGGGGCATCCACCCCAACTGTATGGGCAGTTTTCTTGTAAACTCATTAGTGAATTATTGTGTTGCAGCCAATAAATTGGGCAGTTTTATTGGACTAGGTGCAATCCATGGTGAAACCACTTTTCTGATGATGATCACAAACTGCACGATAAAAACACCATCCATACCAACTAGCTGAGACTGAAGAAGTCATTAAGATGAGTGATGAAATGTTTCTCCCAGAGAAATGTTTCTCCAAGTATGTTATTCCAGAGCGGGTTCAAGAACACAAAATGAAATCAGCCATTTTCCATGGCCTCTTCAAATGACAGATATAAGCATAACTGAACACGTACCTCACCACCCACTTCATCTGTCTAAAATTTAAAAGATTTGGTTTTTTTTGTTGAATGGTTGAGCACACTTAGGGGCTTGTTTGTCAGCATTACAACAAGGATCGAAACAAGCTTGTTCACTAAAAACAAACTGCTAAATTTTCATTTTGTTCACTAAATAACAGGTACAGAGTTGAGATCTTTTCAGTCCACTAACAAGTCATGCTGCCATGACTCTATCATTGTAAAGATTGAGAAGTATTGTAAAGTTATATGTCTTTCATATCAGTGTTGTTTAATTATTTCACCAATCTGCTTTATAATTAGTTTAATATTAAGCCTACCTGTTAATATTAATTTGTTGAGTATATCTTTGTTTATTTGAATATTTGTTTATTCATAGTATTATTCTTTTTCATGCAATAATCATGGCCAGTTATTTAGTTAGTGTCTAAGGATTTTTAACGAGGCATAATGTTCTGTTTAATTGCAGTGTCTGGCACATGTGGAAGCTTTCATTGACTTCAGTGAGGGAGACCTCATAGAGGATGGTGTCTTAAATCAAGGTGTGTTTCCAGAGCCTGGGGGGAGGAAGGATTCTTTATAGAGTGCACCTGAAGGTTTTTGTTTTTGCACAAGACAGAATGTGCCATATCAACTTTCAGTAGACATTAGCCTAGTCAATGTGTTGAAACATCAGTTTCCTTTTGGAAAAGGAACTCACTGAGAAGTCTTCACAACAGGATTCTCAGCTTTGCATAAAGAAAAGTCCTTGGTATCATATTTTCTTTTTGATGTTTTATTTGGGCACAAGTTGTATACATGTTTTGATGTTTCTCCTGAGAATTTTGTGATTTTGTTGTGCGTCACAGTCTGTCACAGACTCTCCTTCCTCTGAGTGACCTAGGCTGGGAGATAATACTCAGTTGAGGTCAGCATAAAAACGGAAATGGTTCCTTTTTTTATTTCCCATGCCCTAGGTCTTTGAAGTCAGGTTTTAAAGATTTTGCTTACTATTGCAAAGCTGTTACTTTTTTAATGAAAACCAGTGGCATATTCATTCAGAAGGTGAAGCATCCATTTATAAATGCTGTACAGTGTAAAAAATGCATTTTTCCAAAGTAAAAAGTTTGATATTACGCTAAAAGTGTATTGAAGTAAAAAGTGGAAACTACTGCATGCGAAAAAAAAAGCTTGATTTAGACTCTGAGAAACATAGAGAGAAGTGCTAGATGTCAAATATTAAGTGCACCTGCGTTTTACCACAATAAGGTCAACATGTTTTTTTATCATGTTTTTTTAACATGTTTAAAGGGATCTCTTTCATAAGAGATCCCTTTAAACATCTATTGTGAGTTAACCTTTAAGCATGTAAGTGCATATAGACCACATTGGGATAGATTAAAATCACTGTGCCAATTACATTAAGCATTCAAAAAATTGTATGTTTTTTCAGTTATATTTACACAGTATATGTAATATTATTATTTTAAGTTTGTAATGCAGTGCTTTTACTTTTATGCACACAGTGGATACAGCAGTAGAAAAGATGCAGATGGATATAAAGAAGCATCTTGCTGATGAAAGGAGAGGAGAGCGACTACGCAGTGGAGTACAGGTGGTTATAGCTGGATCCACCAATGCGGGCAAAAGTAGCCTTTACAACCTCCTCTGTAAGATCCAGTTTATTCCATTAATGCATTTTATTGGCTTAATTAATTCTTAATCCCAAAGTGCAGCAGGGTCACATTTTTTTAAATTAGTTTATACATTTTCTAGAATTTAGTCAATTCTGTTCATTGTTAAAAAACAAGAATGAGAATTCACATACAGTATCATACCTAATACTAAGTCAGTTAGTAAAGTCCTCTCTTTATTTTAACTTTTGATTACTTTTAATTAATATGACCACGCCATGTTTAGTTACGTTTAAGAATCTAAAATGACGATGATCTATGCAAAATGTAATTTAAATTAATTGTTGGTAACCAATGAATTATGTTCCGTTTTTCAATGTAATTTGACTAACTACATGTCATTTAAAGTTAAACTGTGAACTATTTTGCCTTTGTAATGACTCACTATGTGCTTATCCGAGATGTGCATCCTGTTATGGTCTGTTAGTATGGTGGTAAGCATCCTCTGTTTGTAAGCGTGTTTCCTTATATAACAGGCCGGTGATTCTGTCTCAGAGTGAGATCCTGCAATTGTTTTATTATGCAGGTGTATGTGTTCTGTCACCAATATTTATTAAGGTAAACAGATGTATGGAAATATTACCAGACCTACTATAACCTAGAACTATAGGTTACACTGTCACTAAAACCTGAAAGATGACCATGGCATTATTGTTGTTACAAATATTACTCAGTACTTCTTTGGTTGTATCGTGGTTGTAATATGGTTTGTCTATGAAAAAAGAATTTGATGGTATGTTAGAGGTTGATAATATGGTCCAATGTTTATCATGATACATGTGATTCCAGAAAAAATGAGGAAAAAAAAAGTCTTAAAAACTATTATTCAAACGATATACAATTTATAATGCAGTTTGTCAGTGTTCTTTAAGCACTGATGCTCAGATCTTACTTAACATAATACTCTTTTCATAATACGATAAAATTACGTCGCATTGCTCATCTATTGCTCAAAAGACACAAGCCTTTTATTTCAGTAACAAAATGGAAAATTACATATCTGAATACCCCAGCAAGTAATTGGTGAGGGGGGGGGCCTATATTTTAGGATATGTCTGGAACATGGCTGTCATCTAGAAAGCTGCCAAATTGGATTAGGGGCAAGTTTTTCTGATGGTGGTTATGTAGCATATCAAATAAGACCAGAATTTTCTCAGGAATCTCTTGTGGTTCAAAAGTTATCAACACAGAAATTTGCAACAATGGAAAAGTTGCCAGTGATGCACAGCTATTCACACATTCATGTTCAATGTGCTGTCTCTGGTGCTGAGCACAGAGCTAAAGGCACAGGATGCAGTCATTATGAACACGCATGAGAATCTCTGAAGATATTTTGTCACAAGCCTCCACGATGCAGTGCTGAAGGTGGTGTTTGTTGCGGAATTTCCCATCATACACAATTTGTTAGAGATAAAAGTTGAGTGGTGTGAGTTCGGGTGGTCTGGTCGGCCATTCCACAGGTCCACGATGTCCAATCCAACGACAAGGGAATTGAATATCCAGCCACTGATGAGCACCTGCTCTGTAGTGTGGTTAGAATTGTCTGTGCTGATAACTTTCGAACCACAGGAGATTACAGATCTGATTCCTGTAATTTCTGACACAATTCTGATCTTCTTTGTTTTTCTCCATGACCACTTTATTATTGGAAACTTGCCCATGATTCAGTATGGTGACTTTCAAGATGGCAGCCATACTTACACATTATTTGCTGGGGTTTTCAAATATGTAATTTTCCCTTTTGTTTATGAAATAAAATTGTGTCCTGTGACTTTTGACTCACCCTGTAAATTTTTATGCAAAAGTACACTAACTGACAAGAAAAACATAAAGCACCCATATAGAAATCGTTAGGATCCCTATCTTTCGCATTGGAGCGTTCGGCCGTCCTCACAGGTCGCCATCACAGATTAATCAGTGAGGTGATTTTGAACAGCTGCTTCTCCTTCTATTTAGGTGTGGGTTTTAGCGCTGTTCAGTGCCAGGTCTTCTTCATTTGGTACACGCACCCGACCACCAGTGCGCTCGCGTACTTACGCGCACCTTTAGGGATAGTGGTTGTGTTCCGGGGGTTTTAGTGCCGATAGACGTGTACGGGGGGAAACCCCCAAGGTATTTAGTATTTTTAGGGGCACTTTGAGGGTCGCCCGTCCCGTGCTCGTGCACTCCTCGCACACCTGAGCTCACGCTCCTCCGTTGCTGGCACCCAACGAGCCTCACTCCAGCCGGCTGCTCGTCCTGAATGGGTCGCTCCCCGGCTTGGCATACTCGGGCCACACGCGCGCTCGAGCTTACGCTCGCCCCCTGGCACTTCGGCGCCTTTTGTGATCTTTTGAGCCTCACTCTAGTCAGCTGCCCTCTCGTACTGAGACACGCCCCGCCCCTGGCCATCTGGCTGCGTGTTTGAATTATACGTGCCCCGGCATGGCTTTCCCGCGTTCGAGCTCACACTAGTCCTCTGGAGTTCGGAATACCTCTGTACCTCGCCACTTGGGAGAAGTCCCAAATTGTGGTCTCTGCACGCTTGCCCCATTGGCGCTTCCGCTTCCTCTCGCGATCAGTTCGCGCGTTGCTCCCAGTTGGGACGCTGTTTTTTTTCTTGTGTTCAGGAGCCTTTCGCTTCACTCTTAATCCCCTTTTAGTTTTTTCTATATTATTTCCCCTTTATTATTATATGTCGTGGGATTTCGTCTATCCCACATCCTTGGGTCCTACCACAAACCACCACATCTCGTACCGGAAATGTTTCAGGAAGATAATTAAATTATTTCATGTGTATTCTGAATGGATTCTTGCCATGTCTTGCCACAAGAGGGCATCATAATGCTTCCCCCGCTGCTCTATAAAAAGGCTATTTTTGCTACTTTTGGGTAGTGCTTTTCTTGGTGAGGGACTGTTGACTGACAAGACAAGCTTCTTCAACGCATTTGCCCACAGCTGGGCCTGTCGATTTTCCACGCTCATAGTTTGTTGAAGCTGGCATCCCAGCTGGTCAAATAAATACTCAGTTGACTAATAAATGTAAATGCATTGCAAGTTTGGGGAGACATTCCTGGGAAACCCTTGCTGTGTTTGAGACAGCAGTATCCTGCTGAAAAATATCAGTCCTGCCATGAGAGGCAACACATTGCTGCAGGATGTAAGGCACATATCACTGAACTATTAGTGTTCCACGTATCACTACTAGGGGTGACCTACAGTATGCAATGGCTACCCAGATAATCACACCAGCAGCTGAGGCAGCATGTCACTTCACATCAAAAGCAGGATTGAAGTTCTCACCACAAAGCCTCACTGCACAAACAGAACCTAGATTCTTCAATAAGCACCTGGAAATTGAATTTGCAGAGCTGCCTGTGCCATAAGTGCATGACAAGTTTTGCATAAATCCAACATTTATATCTGGGTGCCTTATTTTTAGCAAACAAGTGTATATGGATATCTGTTGTAATTCTTGGGTTTAGCTAATTCAGTGACATCCATAAAAAAATTTAATCAAGCATATTACCATGGAATCTCCATATGCAAACATTGAAGAAGTGGAGAACTTTCAACATGGCCTATCATAGGCCTCGTGAAGAGTCTGCAGGCACGATTAGCCGATGGAGGAAGAGTTGGATTGGACAGGTTGCATCCTCTGCCACTTCAGCAGCAAGTGCTGTTGCTGGCAAGTCAAAGTGACAGGGCCTGTTATGAAGCATGTTGGAAGCATGACAGTAATTCTGCAGAATGCAGCCAGTGCTGTTTGGCATAACGTGTATAGGCAGAGGAACTTAGCGGCATTTAGCTACTCTTCTGGTACCAGTTACAGTCCTCACACTAACGTTACACTGTTCTTCCATCACCAGTTCCAATCCTTTTACATTTACTCAGAGCACTTCAGAGGCAGTAATTCCCCCTCCCCTCCTCCAGTTTACTGAGCACTTTATTGCCATCCCAAAACTTGCACATAAGATCCTACAGTGCCTCTGTTCACTGACCCAAATAATGCAGAGACTCACTCATATTGTCTGTTTTATTATGTCTAGGTGATTTAAGGGTTTACAGAGTATGGTTTATAAAGAAGAACTATCCAATGAGCAGCAATATGGGTAAAAATGCCTTGTTGATTCCAGAGGTCAGGATGGAATGGCCAGTCTGGTTAGAGCTGAGAGAAAGGCAAAAGTAACTAAATTTACATTTACATTTCCAGCATTTAGCAGACGCCCTTATCCAACTTTCAACTTACAGTTTTACAATCCAAACTATTGTGGGTTAAGGGCCTTGCTCAAGGACCCAACTGTGGCAGCTTGGCAGAGGTGGGATTTGAACCCTGGACCTTCTGGTCCATAGTCCAGTTCCTTAACCACTAGGCTACCACAGTCCCAAATATAACTACTCATTACTACAGAGGTATGCCGAAGAGCATCTCTGAATGCACAAGAGGTCAAACCTTGAAGCAGATCGACTACAGTAGCATGGGACCACACAGGATGCCACACATGCCAGCTAAGAACAAGGAACTGAGGCTACAATTTGCAGTGGCAAAACCCAGTACTAGGAAAGGGTAGTTAATAAAGTGACCGGTGAGTGTATAAAGAATCTGCCAGTGTGCTCGGTCATGCCGAGCTGTGTTATTGGGTCATTGAGCGGTGGAAATACGTTCTCCAGGGGGTGTGAATCACATTTCCATCACCTGGCAGTATGACGAAAGGATTGGAATTTGAAAGAGTCCAGGACCATGCTACATTTCCGAATGCGTAAAGCAAGTCCCTTTTCTGCATAGGCATGACAGTTTACTCACACAAACCAGGTTCCCTAAAGAAATGGTTTGGAAAAGCTGATGTAGAAGAAATTGACTGATCAGCTCAAAATGCTGCCCTCAACTCAATCAAATGCCTAGGAGTGCAATAGGAGTACATGCTGCAGTAGGCAGTAGAACAGTAGGCAAAGTAATAGACAAATTTAGAAATGGACTGTATATTATTTTGCCTTGAATACAATAATAAACAATTTTATGTTTCAAACTTTCCTTCTTGATAAACAGTAAAAACATTTTCGTATTTTAACCAGAAATTAAGAGAGTAGCAACTGTTTTTTATCGTAAAATAACTGACCAGTGTGCTGAAGTTAATAAATAATAGTAAATAATGTGTATTTGAATCTTATCTTGAGCACTTTAGATAACGCTTTTGCTTTTTTCCTTCATCTCGGGCCACTGTAGAGCAGTTCTGACAGCAGTGTAGAGCACAGGGAAGGGTGTATGGATAACACTGGACTTCCTTCACTAAGTGACCTCATTCATTATTTCTTAGATTTATTTCTGTTTACTTTCCAATCCAGATCATACTTGAACTTGGTCTGTTCATTTGCTGTTGATAGTGGGACATAGTGTTCAAACATTACTCACGGACATCTAAAAATTGTTTATTAAGAACAAGGGGTTTTAGATTTGTTTCTGAGCCTCTGAGCTTAATGCACAGGAACAAAGAAGAAATATTTAATCTACAATTAAAGTCACACATCACTTTAGACTGTATGCACCTTAAGTGTTGTTTTTGTTTTCCCACAGGCCAGCGTCCTGTAGCTATCGTATCTCATATAGCAGGGACAACCAGAGATGTTGTGGAGACGCCTTTGGACATTGGAGGCTTTCCAGTTTTGTTGAGCGACACGGCTGGTTTGAGGGAGACAGATGACTGTGTAGAGAGAGAGGGCGTCCATCGGGCACGGAAAATGTAAGAAGCGTTCATGGGAAAATTAGAAATAATTAAAACAATGGAGTGCTTAATTTAAACACACTGTCATATTATCAAAGTGGCATATTTTATAAATGCTATGCTGAAGGAAACACTTTCCTTGGGACGTATGAGGACGCGACAATTTGTGCGTCTCATATGCACTTCCTGTGTTCAACTTTGTTTACTGAAATTGTACAATTGCATCACAGGGTTATTTAATTATTTAATATTTTCCAAAAAGCAAATGAATGATGACATTTGTACTCAGATCTTTAGCAATACCTTTCCTTTGTTTGCATTTTCCTGAACCCTGCTATTTCTGTGTCAGGGACATGGGTGTATCAGGCATCTAATAGGAGAACACAGGATACAGGAATACGTGTGCCCTGGATGAGTCACTGGGGTTCACTGTTTACAAAGCTGGGTGATGATCTATAGCCAGTCCTGTCTTCCTCAGGCATGGCAAATTGAGGCACAACTTGGACTCAGTACTGGGTCATGGAGATGAAGGGCTAATGAATTTTAGCTGCATACCCTGAGTGCCTGCTTTAATATATTGAGAAACTAATAATTCATTCATTCCTTCATTTTCTTACCCACTTAATCCTTATGAGGATTGAGGAACGCAGGTCCCTAGCTTGCGGCACAGGATGTAAGCCGAGAACAACCATAGACAGGGCAAGAAATCCATCGAAGGACACACACTTTCTGTCACACGCTGACACACACTGACACCGTGTTTCTCTGAGTCTGAGTTCAAGATTGGACTGGTAATGCTGAAGCTGTGAGTCGTCCGCACTAACCGCTGAGCGCCCATAGTGCTCAAAACTGTACATCATTTTTTTACATTATTATTATTTATGTAAGTAAATAAGTATTTTAACTCCATATTTAACTGTAGTGCCACAATACATGATATTGCATTACACAAAATGTGACAGTAAGAAATTAATGAATGAAGTTTATGAACTCTTAAGAGTTGCTGAACTTTCTCAATTCTTGGGCCTTTAGAGTATTTACCTACATTTAAAACATTGATTTGTTATGCTTTAAGTAGCCAAACAAAAAGTAAAATCTTCTGCAAAAGAAGAACTGACTGTCTCACTCTTTGATGCACAGTTAATCATAACTTTATCATAACAGAACAGCTCAGAAAACCCCATTGTGATAATATAATATATTACCCACTCATAGATGCTCCTTTACTCCTCAAAGATGCTCACACATTCAAAAATATGATAAGTACAATGTTACGTAACATTTATTAAATATGGCTTAAATAAATCTTCCACACAGTAGCTTGTCAGTTGCTGCACAGTTTGTGGAACCTAAATGAAAGTAATGTTTGGTCATCTTTAATTAGCCATTTTTCTTTCTTAACAAATAAATGGACTGGAAATAACTATTACTAATACTTGTTTAATTTATACTTTTGTTTTTTAAGTTTGACCACATACAACTTAAATAGATCCCTGTAGCTACACTGCTCACAAAAATTAGGGGACATTTAATTATAGGATATTTTATTTTGAAGTATCCCCAATTTTTCATGAGCAGTATTATTGACCTGCTCCTTGTTTTAGTAGTGTTATTTTGATTACCCACTGGTTTTGGGATGAAGACAAAGAATAAGCACCGTTTTTGTCTCTAGGGTTGAGACAGCAGATCTGACACTGGTGGTCATTGACTCAACGCAACTTCCTGAAGAGCTTCATATGGTGCCAGATTTCCTGACAGGCTACCTAAAGAATGTGCTGCCCAGTGAGAAACATCAAAATCATATACATCAGTGTCTCCTGATCTTTAACAAAATTGACCTCCTCCATAACAATGACATCAGCGTTATCCAAAGAATTCTCAGAGAGACCGCCATCTTGTCTCCAGTCTGTTTTCTCTCATGCCATAGCAGAGAAGGGATGGAAGAATTCCTGACTCTGTTGCAGGGTAGAGTAAAGATATTGTAAGTTTTCAGTAATAATTAATATTATCTGCATTTCACTTTTTATTCATGAGTCAAAAATTTTGATGCTTTACATAAACCGTCCCTGTAGAGGGAAATTAAGCTAATTCACCAGTACAGTCGATTCCGGTTAATAGGACCACCGGTAAATGGACCAGCCGCTAATTCGGACCAAATCCTAAAGTACCAAAACAAATCCTATTATATACGTTTAATGTTATTCGCTTATTTGAACCTCAATTCTGCTTAATCGGACAAAAAAAGCCACAAGTCGCCACAGCAAAAGCGCGTCAAATCACACTGGATAAGTTCTTCAAACATTGACTGGAATTTAGTAAGAACGTTTTTTTTACAGTATTATGCTTCGCATGCTGAGTACCTATACATTGTGTTGTAGATCGTTTTGAAAAACTTGGTTG
>JAVSBV010035520.1:0-11470 GCA_033117975.1 Parotocinclus spilosoma | reverse complement strand
GGGCGTTTGTTTATTTGGCTTCAGCATCAGTGGCCATCTCAGCAACACACACAAGGTTACATCCATACACAAGTTCATCTCAAGACTAGTATAGACTATATATATATATATATATATATAAATTTAGAGTAATCAATGAACACGCATGTCTTGCTGGAGGAAACCAGAATAAACCCACACAGACACTGGGAGGACATGCAGACTCCGCACAGAAAGAACGCATTCCGCGCCACCCTGGGATTAAACCCAGGACCTTCTTGCTGTGAGGCAGCAGCGCTACCCACCGAGCCACCGTGGCGCCCCAAAAAGGGACGTAAACATTGCTGACCAAACAGGAACCAGCAAATCCAGTACAGGAACGTCTCTTGCGGCTGGACAAATAAGGCATAGGTGAGACTTCAGGACGGCCTCAGAAACTGCATTTCTGTTGGACTGTCCAAAATGGGGAGAAACTGGCATGTATCCGAGATGTGTCTCTTTGACGTGTTTAAAGTGCATTTCAGTGGAATAAAAAAAATATCTAACAAATAGAATATCCAAATGTATCGACATTTCCTGCTAACCCACAGCATTACAATAAACTCATTATAATGTCAGCTTTGTGGTATTTTTTATAAGAAATATATTGTATTCTAGTCCGTGTCCAACATGCTCTGCAATACATAATATGATGTGAATCTAGTTGCAGTCTTGCAAAAGCATGCTCTCTGACCAGTCTATGACTAAAACCTTAAAGTCACTTGTTATTAGCTGTGATGGAGTGGCTGCTTTTTAAAGCATGGTTAGCAGTAGTTATTACTCGCTTACAGTGGCGCCCAGCATTACTGCCACCTTTATGTTTGGAGCAGAATCCGCGTAACTACGGTACAAACTGAATGTGAGCATATGCTTTTAATTGACTACATGAAGTAGCCAGAACTGAATTTTTCTGAAACCGTTGTTGATTTGTGCTTTTAATTGTAATTGTGAGATGAGAGAACATGCCTTCCGAACTCCGTTTTTCTTTTAAAGTTCAATACCAGTGGTGTTGAACAGAACATACGTGGCTTTATGTTCCTGGAAACATTTCGCCAAGCGAATCAGTCATGAACAGGTTTGTAATGTTTCCCTTGTATTCCACGGCACCTTTGTGTGTTGTTTAATACACATTTCACTTTATATTAGCTATAGGATGGTCAGTATGCTTAGTTGGGCCGTGCTGTTTTATCTCAGAAGTGGCTAACGTGTTAGCATTTAGTCTCCAGTCCATCATGTGTGTTTCACTGCAAATCACCATCAACGGATTCATTTCACATATACTGGGTGAATTCGTAGTTAGATTTGATCAGCTGTATGTTCTGTACAAATATAATATTATAGCTGTTCGTACAGTGCGCTTTATTACAACGACTAACTTATATTTAAGCAGAAAACGAGTGAATTCAGTCTAATGCTTATCTACAGCACGAACTGTTTTAGTGCTGTTCACAGTTTTCGACAGTTTGTTCGGGTTATGTCCTTAAACGCAGAGTATAGCACTTGATAGTGTGCATACTATTTAGTGATTTAATAGCAAATCACGTAGGTAAAGGTGTGATTATCGGGACCTGGCGTTGTATTTGAGACCGAGCTAGAAATAGCTACCTTACGCAATTATTCTTACAGTTGTGTAGTCCGTATTATATTTGATCGTGATATTAAATATTAAAACGTGAAAGAAAAATGTAGTGGAACACCTTGGATTTCATTTCGTTAATCAAGATCATCTGAAAAGCACATGGAAAGTAAAAGAAAGTTGTTTGATTATGCAAATGAGATGCAAACTCAGTTATCGTGATTGAGGACAAAAAGTGATATATTTATGTGGGTGAACAGAATCATGTTCAACTGGATGAGAGTGTCACATATTGACTGTTCAGTAGGGTGTATGATCACCCAAGAGTGCCAAAACACACTGACAGTGATGGGGCATGAACAGAATCAGATTGTCCAGCAGTTCTTGTGAGATTGGCTTCACATTCATTTTGAATTATCCCCTAATTTTTGTGAGCAGTGTATTAAGAGTATTAATTCACTGAGGACTCTTATTAGGAATGCTTTACTCTACTGCTTAGGCCAATGTTTGATTTCAAAACAACCTAAATTATATGCATGGATTCCACAAGATGTTGGACACCTTTATTTGATATTCTGCTTCACCCTGACATGGAAATCCCCAGAAACAAACAAACAAAAATTAAACACAATAATAAAACAAACAACACAACAACAAGCAAAACAGCATGTTTGGTCTGGTGATGGTTTTAGGCTGGTGAGCTAGAATGGTCTTGCTGATAAAACTGGCTAACTGTCATACTGTCATCGTCCAAAACACCATGTCTTCTGGTGTTTTTTGTTTTAGTAATTGCATCATGGAATTTCTGCAGCATTTTCAATCAGCCATTCTCGTAAAGGTGTTAAAGACCACTGAAACATTGAACTCAAGGTCATGTTCCTAAAATCAGATTGACATAACCTTTGCTTTGTAACATGGTGCAGTAACATATTGGAATGAACAATTGGATGACAGGTAAACTGTAACCATGAAAAGATGGACATGGTCAGGAACAATACTTGTGTAGGAAGTAGCATTAAAGCAATGATTGATTTGTATTACCGGGAACAAAGTGCCTGCGGCAAGGCAGCGGCACAAGGCAGGAGCAACCCAGACAGGATACCAATCAGAACTGCCGCTCACTGAATGTTTTTTCTTCGTTGCCCCATTCTCATTAAACTTTAATGACAGTTGTGCTTGAAACTCCCAAGAGACGACGTTTTTCCTCTCTTCCCATTGGTAGTGAACGTGAAGCTTTTGGTTTTATCTGTGTGGGTTTATTCATTAGTCAGTGAGTGTATAGTTATGTATGTAAAGTTTAGTCTGTAAATGTATAATGCACATGGGGCCATTTTATAACACATAGTTAAGATGGTGTCTGAATTAACTAAAAATGATGAAGTCCAGTGTGTCAGACTAGTAGTGGTAAAACCTCGTACTGTTAATCATAGAAATTGAAGGTGATTTATTTTTTTTTTTTCCCCCTAATTAAAATTTCTATATAGACTCCCAAATGCCATGTTCGAGTCTGACGATTCTGATATTGAGGAGGGTCCAGACAGACACACCAGACACAAAACCAAAATAGTAAGTTGACTAGTATACTATTTTTGACTATTGACTATTTTTATGAATTATGGTAGAGTAAAATGGAAATAACGTCTTATTTATAATTTTTGCCCACATTTGTGATGTTCAGTGTTGCTTTTTTACCACTTTGTAGGTTTATCAGAACACATTTCCAATTATTCACATGGAACCACCTGGTAAGATTTGATATCTATTTTTTTGAAATGTCATCTGTTTTATTATATTGACATTGTTAACAAAATGTTCACAGTTACTGGAATTACTAAAATGTAAAAGTAGCTATTAACAAAATGTAACTGAAGCATGTGTCTATGTATTGTTATTATTCATTTCACATGAAGGAATTAAGAACTTGTTTAATACTTCCTCTTTTAACTGGAGTACAAAAGGTGTGACTGGATAAATTATCTTGCCTTCAAACACAAAGCTGTTTGACCCTCATAAATTGGACAATGGCTATTAGTGTCTGTATCAATTGTTAAAGCCACCAGTTCTGTAATCTAAATAAAACAATAATCTCCCACAACATAACAATAAGATAATGAAGTTCAGAGTAGAGGTTAGCAATTATAGCCTTAAAATAATATCACAATATTTTAAGGTACTTTTGGAAAACAAAATATTTTGCCGATATATTTTAACAACGTACAATTGCAACAAAATATATTTTATACTTTAAAATGCCTCACCTCGCAGTATTTGAATTGCCTCATACCCAGAATCCAATCAGATTAGATGCGTTTCCCACTTTTTATTTTTACAGACCTTTTGCATAGCTTACATATCACTGTAGTTTGCTGTACATGTGATATGTTGTACCAAAACCACCACCACACTATCGAAGTCGCTCCACAGCCGAACCACTTTCCGCCATGTCTGTTGTTCTGCACCTGACTCACAGGCTGAACAACAGATATGTTGGAAAGTGGTTCTGCCATGAAGCGACTTCGAATGGACGTACGCCATCCTCTGTGTAATTGTCATTATGTAAAGATGTCAGAATATCACGTCATGGATGTTTTATATCGACAAAAAACTAAACCGGTTTTATCGCGAACGATACGATATGGCACACCCCTAGTTCAGAGTAATTTAATATTGCTTGTTCACCTTACCAAGGGCGTTGGTCATTCTGAAGCTGCTAGTTTCTTTTTTATTGCATATATGTGATTTTCTTAAGCACTTGTGACTTACGCTGGATAAATGTGCTTGATGCATTGTGTAGATGTTCTGTATGAGCAGTGGTGCAGGATAGATCCAGAGGTGAAAAAGGTTGTTGGACACATGATGCACATCTCGGTGTTCTGGTGGCACATTCTCTTTCGACAGCAGGAGAATCACAGTACGACAGCCTGGGCTGTGGCGATGGGCTTTTTGGACCCCAAGTAAGTATTTTTTGCTTCTTCGATACAAGTGGGGCAAAAGTAATGTCATTTTGTAGTGTTTATGATCAGCTAATTCTAAGCAAGTCTAGTTTTAGTATTACCTGAAGTGTTACAATAAGGAAATAAGCATCTGGCAGTGTTGTCAAAGCTAAATTTGCTAGCCCTTGCAGGCAGATGTTTATGCAGAAGTGACTCGGTTTTACATTTAACTTTGAATTGCTAGCAAGTGCAGGTTGCTTTTTGTTTTCTTTCAGTAAGGCAACGTTGAATCTCTTAAGTGGCCACTTAAGTGCACAGCCAGAATACAAGCTTAATTTCACTTTAAACTGGTTAACAAATGAGCACTTCATGCACGATTATACCTTTAGAGCATTTGTAAAAACAGCAAGAGCGTTATTATTTATAGCATTCTCATATTCCTAGTTTTTGTATGTGCATACTGAGTTCATTCTTTCAAGCTTCATAGTTTATTAAGCATTTAGTTGGCTGTTGATTTAATTGTTAAAGACTGGTCCAGGACAGATTTAAAACACTCGAGTGGCTCAGTGGTCTAATATGCGAGGCCATCAGCATATTATTTATGATATATATATATATATATATATATATATATCATATATATATTTTCTATTTCAATAAATAAAACGTTGAAAATGTTATTTTTTTTGTATTCAGGTTTTGGCTCGTGTGTGTTGATCTAGTGTATGTTGAGTAGGTCGTATTAATTATTCATTTTTTTTTGATCGATAGAAGATTGCATACAAAAATATGAATTTCTGATCAGATTCAGATTTTAGCTCAGGTTGTTCAGTACTTATTTAAGTTTTATGTGCACTGCAGAGAATTCTGCCTCATTGCATAAATGCTAATGTAAATATGCCAATGTACTAATTTGACCTGATGATCTCACTATGTTGACTTGGTATTTGGTACAGTAATGTTTTGAGGTCAATCCTCAAAGGCTTTTTTATATTTCTTTCAATAAAATGCATAATTATACAAAAATTATCATTGAGTAAACCGTGCATTCAACCAAAAGATGATGCATTATCAAATGGATCAAAAAATTATACTTTGTTTAGTGACACAATTCGGTCAGTTAGGTTACTTGCAAGAAGGATAAATCAATTTAAGAGTTAATTCAATAATTATGACTTTGAGATGCATATGAACATATGCAAAAAAAACAAAACCTGATGACATTATGTAGCGCTAGAGTGCTTTGGTTACTGAAGTTAGATCAAGTCCCTGGAGCATCCATAACCCAGTTAATAACGTTTTTTTCTGTTATCTAAATGGGTTGTACACCTGAACACCCTCACTGTCAAATACCTTTATTACTTTTATAACCTGCAAGTTATGCTGATTTGTTCCTCTCTGTTTCAGTGTTTCAAATGACTTAAGTTTGGCAAGGCTGCACAAAATTGAGATCCTGGAGCTCATTCTGGATACGGTTGAAAAATGCGTACGTATCATGACGTTATTTATGTCCTATACTAACATAGGAAACCCTCTGTTATTGAAGTAAAGCAGTGAGAAGAACTGTGACTATAATTTTCACTTTCTGTTATAGCTGGCTTCCACAGATTCCGAGTGGCACGTGAAAAAGGTGGTCTCACTAGGTACTTCATTTAAAGCAGTAAGTTAAACACAGGGAAGTCTTTAATTTGACCACTGGGTGATTTTATGGTGTTGTATGTAGTCTTGGCCAAGCTAAGATTAGACATAACATAAGCTGAGATCAAAAACTGGTAATAAAATAAATACCATCTTTATATTCCTTAACTGCAGTGAATCCTCAGCATTCAAACATTATTGTTTCCGAAAGATCGTTCAAAATCAAATTTTGAAATAATTTTTATTCCTAAAACAAAACATTTAATCAGTTCTTTTGAAATTTGAATTGTTTGAATTCAGAGGTTCCACCGTAATTGGGCTTTTGCCTGTATGTTGGTTTCACTTAGGCAAACATTAGACATACATACTTGCACTTAACATTTATTAAGCATATGAACATAGCATTAGCATGACTACATTTTCAGAAATTTAAAAGGAATAATTTCAAGCTGAAATATTAAGCCATGGGTTATACATGCCAATATCTCTGGCTCTGAATTAACATCTGTCAAATGGTTGAAATGTACAATTTGAGGAGAGTCTTCTTTAATTATGTTTGTTCAAGTTATGTTACTAAAGGAAATGGAAGCGTCATATGTCAAAATCATATGTTGGTTACTGGCGACCGTTGAGATCGTTTTGGGTATTTTTACCTATTTGGATGCATAACTTCACTGGAATGTTGTAGATGATGGGGGTCCACACATCATGCACCAGAACAGTAGTCTGACCATGATTTGGCCCTACTCCTCTTTCTTTACATCCAACACTTTGACAGCCAGAACTGAAACCTACCTACCGCCACACTCTCACTTCACAGAATCAGTGTTCTATTTATTTGACGTTAGTGGTAATATTGTTATGGTTTGTTGATAAAGACTACAACAATAGAAAGTATATTTTAATTGTCTTTAAATCCTCTCTCTATATCTCCTTTTGAACAAAGCAGGAAGAGTGTTTTTCAGATGCATTGAGATGGCTGGAGGACTTTGGTTCCCAAGGAATAAGTGGGAAACTTGTGCAACTTGGGCCAAAGAAAATCCAGTGGCATGTTCTGGAGTTTGTCTTCTTTGAGTGTAAGTCTGTTGAGTAGTGGCTGAACTCCATCGCTCTTTACCTTGTCAGACGACCCAGTGACTGGTCCTATTGCAACATGTATTTTAATGTTTGTTACCTGGTATATGGAACAGTGCTTTTTGTGTTGTCCTGGATCAGCAGATATCAGCCCAGTAACAGCAACACTTATTCATGATTGTTCCTACTTATAATAGAATTGATGCTTTTGTGGGGAACAGAGGTCTGAGACCACTAGTGCTTTGATTTTGCATTTCAAATCATGTTGAGTGGAATTTGCATGTTCTCTGTGTTCATGTCGGTTTAGTCCAATTTTACATTAGGTTAATTAATTACGCTAAATTGTCCCGATTTGTGTATGTAGTTTCGATGTAATCTTGAATACCAGTGTAACCTTGCCAGTCGTAAAATTTGCCATTGATGCTGTAAATAAATAAAACAATCAAATCAACTTGTATAGTAATCATAACAATTTGACTGCTTGACACACCCAAACAAAACAAAAAAAGATTGCTACAGAAGGCTGTTTGATTTGTTCTAAATTAAGTTTTCCCCATAAGAAGTAATGTAATGTATAAGGATGAAACCATTCCTGATTTATTTAATTTTATAAATTTTTTGTGCCCATGTAATCAGTAGCGTATATGAAATATTTGAAATATAAGACATTAAATAAATTAAAACAAAGTTAAACTTTATAGCCATTGAGGCAAATAGTGTTTTTAAAAGTGTCTTATCACTGGGACTGCAGACTGAGGGGGCGTCTGAAATCACACCTGTACACTGATCTTGTGTGTGTGTGTGTGTGTGTGTGTGTGTGTGTGTGTGTGTGAAGTGCATAAGTGAAAACGAATGGAGGGCTGGCGGTTCATACATGGGTGGTGTTTTCTTGCCCCAGGTGATGTTTGAAGGTGGTCCTCACTACTGTCTGAAATTCGCTGCTCGTTTCTGAACTGATTTGCTTCCCCTGCTTGACTTTTATGATGTTTTTGCTTTCACATTGTTTGGCCACCAAAGCTGAACTCGGTTCATAATCTTATACCTTATATAACAGAGCAGTCTGTCCTAACTACACTATTTCAATTTGAAGTATCCCCTAATTTCTGTGAGAAGCATATTATGGGATATATGGCCATCGTATATGTTCACAATCCCATGTTTACAATGTTTACAATCCAAGCAATTGTGGGTTAAGGGCCTTGCTTAAGGACCCAACTGTGGCAGCTTGGCAAAGGTGGGATTTGAACCCTGGACCTTCTGGTTCAAAGTCCAGCACCTTAACCGCTAGGCTATCACAGTCCCGCTGTGCTAATCGCAATGCAGTAGTACAGAATTGATTCAGAGCTTTTACAGTGTTTATTACAGCACGTTTTATTTCTCATCTACGTGACTACTCTAAGAACATATTTAAAGCTGACATACACCTCTACAGACAGGCACAAAAGGTGTCCGATTCTGTCAGCCAACCCCGTCGTCATAAACAGAATCAGGTGTTCAGGTTCGGATCCAAAAAGACAAACGGGGAATCCCCAGATGACATCATACAGTCACACTTCTTCTACTTGGATGGAAACAATTCATAATCAGCACACCAACCGTAATCTGGCCTGACAGTTTAGAGACATTCTAAGTCTGTGTTTCACCACTATGACGCCCTCGATATGCAGCGCTGCACTTCATTTCATGTCACACAGTAATCACTGAGCGTTGTTTCCTCGGTTACGTTCTATAACAAAACCCAGAGCAGACGCGCTCCCTCCGCTAGCTCTTACGTAATCCCTCAGCTATGTTTGCATCGACCCCGGTCAGCCATTGTTGCTCTGTTTTATAATCCACCAAGTTTTCAGGGCTGTATGTCACTTTCTGATGGCTGCTTCTTTTCCTCAGGTAGCAGGTGCATAAAATCTACTCCTACATCAGGACATTGACTACGATCTCAGTTTAGATCTGGCCGTGTCCTGCTAATTGATTATTCAAATCATTATAGGGCTGAGATTTACATTTACATTTATGTCATTTAGCAGACACCCTTATCCAGAGCGACGTACAATTTATACAGTCTTACAATCCAAGCTATTGTAGGTTAAGGGCCTTGCTCAGGGACCCAACTGTGGCAGAGGTGGGATTTGAACAATGGACCTTCTGGTCCATAGTCCAGTACCTTAACCATTAGGCTACCACAGTCCAGAGATACATTACAATGTCTGTAAATGCTCTTCACGTTTATGTTCGATTCAAAGCTGATTGCTCAGCACAGATCTGAAACGCATATCCTCAATATGCTTAAATAAATGAAGAAAGTCATTATGTTTAAAGTTTACGGTACATATCACTGTGAGATTGTTGGCTGATTATTGCCTGAGGTGGGTAAACGTGGAGGTTTCCTGTGATCTCATTACTCAAGTGTGTGGACTTTGAGAATTTTCTGCACTTATCAGATTATTACGTGCATAGAAACGCACTCAGCTGTAAACGGCGTGGTGTTAACATGGGATGGGATGCAGAGATTTCATTTCAGTCTGACTGTTAGGAGGTACGTTGGACCAGAAGTGTAAATGCATGTTGTTGTAAATGCAGGTACAGGTTAAATGAGTATAAAACAGGATGTGATGGCATCAGGCACAGCGGCGTGTCAGCTTAGGTCAGAGAAGAGATTTCTAAAACAGACTAAGCCCCTTTGTGTGCATGTCGTTTTCTCATGATATGTGTATGTATGTGTGTGTTTTCGCAGCAATGGAGGAGTTGGTGGCAGAGCTGCGGGTCTTTTTGGAGCTGTTGGACCGAGAGTACCTGAGCGCAGCAGTGAGAGAGAAGAAACTGCAGATCTCCAACATATTACACAGAGTCCTGTCTGCTAAAGGTTACTATAAACACCTGCATAATCCTGCAGCTCTCATTCACGCTTTATTCAATTCAATTAAATGCAAATTTATTTCTATAGCGCTTTTAACAATGGAGCATTGTCTCAAAGCAGCTTTTTATAATATTATATTGTCTTAAAAGGCCAATCCCAAATTGAGCAAACCTAGGGCGACAGTGCCAAGGAAAAACCGAAACGCATGGACCAATCCACAGTGACCCCCTTATTAATAAAGTATTCTATGCGTCTTTGTAGAAACACAATTTGTAACAGTATAAGACATTTTAGTTTATATTTAAACAAGTTAGTTGAGTGTTGTGGAAAAACTATGACAGACCAGTGTATTATTTAGTAGTACAGTAAAATAATAAAAAAGAGGATAAATCGGTCCACTTCCTGTCCTGACAGCGTCATCGGATCCACAGGCTACGTTCACATTACAAGCCACATTGCTTAAATTGGATTTTTTGCGCAGATCAGATTTTGGTTAATGGTTCCAATTCACAAATGTAATTGACCTTTATCTGTCTGTAATGTGAACGAATCTGGCCCTAAAATCTCACACACTCACATTGATACGTATATACACGCCACCTTTTTCCAACGGTGTATTTGCGAGACGACTCCATGTACAAAGGTGTGAAGAATGCATTAGTGTTACGAGATGTGGTGGTTGGTGGTAGGACCCAAGGATGCGGCATAGAGGAAATCCCATGACGTATAATAATAATGGGCAAATAATATAGAAAAACTAAAAGGGGATTAAAATCGGAGTGTAAGGCTCCTGAACACAAAAAAAACAAAAGGATGAAATGGCGCGCCGCTGTGTTGTGTCCCGGCTGATCGCGAGAGGGGGGCGCCGCAGCGCCAACGGGGCAGGCGTGCAGAGAGCACGATTTGGGACGTCTCCCAAGTAGGTAGTCCGGATATATACTGCCTCACCGATAGCTCTGTAATGGCCACCGGCCAGGACGGCTGAACGCTTTGGGATGAAAGGTAGGAACCCTAACAATTAGCAGCTCGAATATGACACAGAAAACATATCACCTAATAATAATAATAATAATAATAAGTTTCATTTATTTAGTGCCTTTCTAGTACCCAAGGACACTTTACAAGTCATTTTCACACACATTAAAAAAACAAAAGGAAGTATTAACAGAAGTATTGAAGGAAAAGATGGGTTTTAAGCTGTTTATGAAAAACAGAGCCTAAGAGGATGAGGATGGGCATTCCACAGTTTTGGGGCGATTACACTGAAAGACCGGCCACCGACAGTGACCAATTTGTATTTTGGGACCTCCAGGAGACCAGTGTCAGAAGACCTGAGTGTTCGGCTCGAGTTATAAGAATGCAAAAGTTGTGATAAAT
>JAVSBV010035509.1:0-11470 GCA_033117975.1 Parotocinclus spilosoma | reverse complement strand
AAATGTGATTTCTTAGTTTTTTATTTTTAATACATTTTCAGAACTCTCAAAAAAACTTTTTTCACATGGTCATAATGCCCCGACTAGAGTAACCACCGGGTAAAGACGCACTCTATAAGACGTATCCCGGTCTTGGTGTTTTAGTTTTGCATGCACTTTTGACCTCACTTTCGCCCCCTTGCGTTTGGATCACCTCCGTGCCTCAAACCATTAGTGACGTCCTGCAAGCTTTCTGCAGCTGCGCCCCGAGTGACGCTTTTGCGTCCTCTCGCAACTAGGTCGCGCGTTGCTCCCATTCGGGGAGCAACCTTGGCGTGCCAACTTATACTTTCGGTTTTGCTTTGTTAGGAGTCTTTACGCTCCGCCCTTATACCCCCTTTTGGTTGTTTTTCATTATTTCCCCATTCCTATTATATGTCGTGGGATACACCTATCTTGCATACTTGGGTCCAAATAAAACACCACCCGCTATCGTAACATAATTATAGCAAAATTAGGTCAATAAAATAGACTAATAATACATTTCAAATTAGTAATAGAAAAATTTGAAAATAAACTAAATTATAACTTTTCGGATTTCCTGACCATTGATAAAAGCATAAATTCTCCCGGGGATCCTAAAAATCCTCCCATATCACGCTGACCCGTTTTGCATCCGCTCTAAATGGTGACTTGTGGCTTCTTTTTCTTATTCGCTCTCACGTTTTTTGGTCCGATTAAGCGGAATTTTGCTTATTTTAATAAGCATTTTAATTTCTTTTATTTTAATGTAACATTACACGTATATAATAGGATTTGTTTTGGTTCTTTAGGATTTGGTCCGAATAAGCGGTTGGTCCCATTAACCGGATTCAACTGTACTTAATTAAAGTATTTAATTTTTTCAGACTTCACCTCACAACATTCAAGTAACAATAAAACATTTGAAAATTAAATGAAATTAAACAAAATATAAATGAAAAACTAAAATAACATGAAAAAGTGATCAGCCTACTGACCTAATACCTAGACCTAGAGCCACATTTTGCATTAATCACAAATCACATTAATTTGTTTTTTTAGATATGTATTTACTTCCTCGCACACCCATAGTGTGGAATATTGACCCATTCTTCCACGCAGAATTGTTCAAGGACATTCGCCTGACTGGAGTCCTAGTAGTTATGGTACTGGACAATAGACGAGAAAGTTCAGGACTCAAAAACCTCCCTTGCCCTGGTACCACTGTTGGTTCCTTAAACAGGGCTCAAATTTACTTGGATTCTAAGGGTGTATCAATAATGTTGTGTATGTGAATTCTTTACAAATTAATCAAAACATTACATTAATCTGATGTGTGATTTGAACAGTAAATAGTCGTACTGAGGCAAGGTTGTATTGCTCCAATGGTGTGACCACTTAACCAAACCAGGTATCTGACTAATGAATCTAAGAACAGGTATGCCCTGTTTAACACATTACATTCTGTGGAACAAGTCACGGACAGAACATTACCATAGTCACATATTCATTTTTGCTACTGTAATTTAGCTCTAAATATTTTAACAAAAACCTTGAATGCAAATGACACATACAGTACATGTATCAGAGATACCACTAAAAACACGATTGGAACACTACCATCTACACAGCACATGCCAATCTGTTTTGCATACCACTCTCCCAGGAAATACACAACACTGTGGTTCTTCAGCTACAAGCACACATTATCTATCACACACTGTAGTAAAAAAATATGAACGCGAACGATGTAATATAAACATAAATAAACATGCATAACTGGCTGTACAAAACCAAGAGACAAAAAGTCCACTTGAAGAATCACATTTACAAAACAAGCGATGCAATATCACATTTTAAACACTTTAAACCTTTAAGTAGATAAATCCAGTGCAGCATTAGTAGTAAGATTCAAAGAGGTCAAATAACTGGCATTCTGTACTGTTTGGTATATTGGTATATGTAAGTGATGCCGGCATGGTTCTTGGAGTATGAAACACTATATTTAGGGATCATTTAGGGAATTTAAAGGAATAAGTAAAGAAAGAAAAAACAAAGTATATAAATTTAGGAAAATAAATTCACTTAAGAATAAGTTAACATTAAAAAACTGTTTTGACCAGCTGTTTACGAGCGTGGGTTCTTTTTGAATTAGTTAGAACTGTTTAAAGTGAATGCATGTGATCAGAAGGTTGCTCTAATGTAATTGACAGAACAATCAAGTTTATACATTAGTTATAAACTGAGGTGAGTGACAATATTATTAATAATAATAATAATAGGTTACACTTATATAGGCTGTAACGTAACAAAATGTGGAAAAAGTGAAGCGCTGTGAATACTTTCCGGATGCACTGTTCTATACCTGTGGTTTATCACACCTGAGTACATTGTCTCTAGCCACACCCAGGCCTAATTATTGCCACACCTGTTCTCAATCAAAAATCACTTAAATAGGACCTGCCTGACAAAGTAAAATCCACCAAAAGATCCTTAAAAGCTACACATCATGCCGAGATCTAAAGAAATTCAGGAACAATTAAGAAAGAAAGTAAGAAAGAGATCTATCAGTCTGGAAAGGAAATCCAGCAAACCACAGTGAAAGCCATTATCTACAAATGGTGAAGACATGGAACAGTGGTGGACCTTCCCAGGAGTGGCCACAAAAGACCCCACCACAACGTCCAAAGTACTACAGGCCTCACTTGCCTCAGTTCAGGTCAGAGTTCATGCCTCCACCATTAGAAAGAGATTGGGCAAAAATGACCTGCATGACAGTTCCAAGAGTTCCAAGAAGAAAACTACTGCTAAGCAAAAAGAACATTAAAGTTCGTCTCAATTTTTCCAAAACACATCTTGATGATCCCCAAGTCTTTTGGGAAAACATTCTATGGAACGATGAGACAAAAGTTAAACTCTTTGGAAGGTGTGTGTCCCATTACATTTGGCGTAAAAGAAACACTGCATTTCAGAAAAAAAACATTGACTAAAGAAAAACAAAATAAAGACTTGAGTGGCCTAGTCAAAGTCCTGATCTGAATCCTATTGAGATGCTGTGGTATGACCTTAAAAAGGCCGTTCATGCTCAATAACCCTCTAATGTAACTGAATTAGAACAATTCTGCAAAGATGAGAGGGCCAAAATTCCTCCAGAACACTGAAAAAGACTCCTTTGTAAGTTATCGCAAATGCCTGGTTGCAGTTGTGGCTGCCAAGGGTGGCCCAACCAGTTATTATGCTTAGGGGGCAATCACTTTTTTACACAGTGTCATATAGGTTTGGATTTTTTTCTCCCTTAATAATAAACACCTTCATTTACAAATTGCATTTTGTGTTTACTTGTGTTTCCTTTGACTACTATTTAAATTGGTTTGATGTTCCTGTATGTGTATGTATATATATATATATAAAATACACTTTGTAGTGTTCATCTTCACATTTGTGGCTTGGGCTTGTTTAGCGGAACTGTCGAGTCTGCTGAGTCGCAATGTGAGTTATGAAGGTCCTGCTCTGAGGAAGCAGGTGGCTAAAGCTCAGCAGCTGCAGCAGGAGCTGAGCAGGCGAGAGTTGGAATGTCAGAGTGGAGCTGCAGATATGAGGGAGCGCTATTACACGTCCTGCAAGCAGTACGGTATCGTGGTGAGTGCCCACAAATTTACACGTTCTCTGAGAAACGGATAGATATAAACCGATATTTAAGAATTTGAGCAAATTTTTGCTCTCTCTGTGTCTTCACTCCACTTTCTCCAGGCCAGAGTCGGTGGGCTCTGGCACATTTCATTGGATAACAACACATGGTACAGGTGTAAAAGTGTCCATTGTAGGACACCAGTCCATCACAGTGATGGTTAAGAGTTACAGTACTTGTCTTGGGTCACATTAAATTTGTTGTTTTTACAGCATAATGATCATATATTATATATTGTTGACAATTGGAGCCAGAAATTTCAAACTTGGATTTGTTACTCCAATCTCGAGCTGTAGAAGTGTCAACTTGGCATCTTGATTAACCTGCCAGATGCTGCCATTGCTCTGTTACAGTTTTTTCTTATTATTTTGTGCTCTTACACTGCATACAAATGCCCTGTGTTTTCTGGTTGCATTCTTATAATGAGACTGAGAAATAATTATGATATCACAATGGTATATCTGTTGTAATGGTGGTCTAAGACTTAACCACAATACATTGTTTGTGCCACTTAAGCACCCATTTTTGTTATAATTGGTTTAACAGGAGTACTAAACAGATTTTTTTACAGGCTGAGATTTGCATGAATCTTAAATTTAATGCTAATATTAAAAAAAAAATCATAATTATGCTCAGGTGGTACAGCAGCAGACAGACTTGACTGGCTTTGCCTGAGGGAGGTGAAGCCGAGCAGGGAATTCTTCCTTAGTGCTGCAGCAACAATCTCAGCTGAGCCCCGTGATGGACTGGCGCCCCATTAAGGATGCAGTTTCACCTTCATTGCCCATTTAGTAGTTTTAAATAAGCAGTTAGTTAAAATATATATTCACGATTGTCCCTTAATAAAATGTTGCCAGTGGTTACAATTTCGCACTGCACCTAAACAGCTAGTTTTGCTAGGTAACTTAATAGGGGAAAAATGCTGAAAATAGTATGCATTGGCCAAACTATTGTTTATTAAAGAGGGTGTTTTTTTATTTCAACAATTTAAATGTTCATTTAATTTTACATAACCATACCCACTTTCTCACTGAAAGTACGAATACTTTACCGGATTACCTGTACCAGTCACATCCTGTTTTTGTCACTCACTAATCCATGATACATACACAGTACACGATAATTTACAGAGTTGCACCCTTTAAAATAAGAGACTTGACACATATGCAATGTATAACAAATACCAAATACAAAGGGTTGGTTGAATGTATACATTTCAGGCACCTGGGTTTGTTTACCATGGGTGATGTCAGTATGTCTTGCTTTGTAAAACATGAGCTTTTGCTCACACAAGAATTAACATGGTAATTAAAAGAAATTGAAGTAGTCCTTAAATCTGTAAACTACCAAATACTTCTTGCAACTTTAAGTTGTAACACACACACATACACACACCCCTGTATATATATATATATGTGTGCAATCCTTTTTTGTACAATTGCAATGTTGTGTATATATACAGTTGCAATCCTTTTTGTACAATTGCAATGTTGTATATATACAGTTGCAATCCTTTTTGTACAATTGTAATGTTGTGTATATATACAATTGCAATTATTTTTGTACAAATGTTGAAGTTTGACCAAAAAAACATTTTTTTCAGAAGGGAAAAGGCCCATATACTAAAGCTCACAACGATTGGAATGATATAAATGGAAAATAGTATTATGGAGTGACGAATTAAGAAATTTTGGCAAAATGTTTGAAATGGTCATTATATTATTACACCACAAATCTAATGGTGTTCTAAGACTTTTGCACAGTACTGTATAAATTCTTGTTTTTCCCAGCCAATAGCATACCAGCAAGAATGGCCTTTATTATTTCTTTGGATTTGGAAAAAAAGATTAGAATTAGTAATTTCTAGGCAACACAATGGCCTACAACTATAACCCACCACCACTAGCCTCAGTCCTGGCAAATGGCTTTGTCTGGGTGAAGGGAGGCTGATCTGCCTTGTTATGGACTGGCATCCTGTCCATTTCATCCTTCCGCTTGCACCCTGTGCTCTCTGGGATAGAGAGAAGATTATTGTGACCTTGACCAGGAAAAGAAGGGATAAAACATTGAATGTGAAATGGTATTGACAACTTTTACAGGAACCTACCATGGTTACAATTTACTCAAAACTTTCTCACTAACCTGTTTTTGTGTTTTGCTTTGTTTTCTAAGGGGGAGAATGTAGCAAGAGAGTTGCAAGCTTTGGTTAAAGAGTTACCAAGTGTTCTGGAGGAAATAGGGAGGCAGGCTGCCTGCTTGAAGGAGTCTGTACAACTCTACACAGCTTTCACTGACTTTGTCTGTGACTGGTGAGTGCCTTATACAAAATGATTGACCATTATATACATTAGCACCACAGATTAAAAATTAGTGTTATTTTATTTGGATTATTTTATAAACTTATTTTTATAAACTAAACTCAACTTTATGTAATTCAACTTTATAAATCCAAAATAAAGAAAAATGGATTAAGGTGCATCCATACTTTTGACTGATACTGTATATATAAGAAATTAGAAAGAAATATTAGTATACAACTTATAAACATAAATATAAACATTATCTGTTTAGACAAAAGTTTCTGGACACCCCCTTTGTTCACTAAGCTCTCTGCTATTCTGCAACACACACTTGTAACACATTCCTAATATGAACCATACCGTTTTTTGATCCACCATGAACTAAGGTGGCAGAAGAATGAGTTTGTACTAAATACTCCAGTCACTCTCAATAATTAAATTTAACCTTAGAAATTGTGGGTTAAGTGCCATTATGAAGTGCAAAATATGACCCCAGACTGTACAACTGAAGTTGTACATCAAACAAGAATGGGGGAAAATTTTAACCTCTAAAGCTTCAACAATTCGTGTCCTTAATTCCCAATGCTTACTGCGTGGAAAAGGTGTGTAACACAGGGGTAAACATGCCCCGGTCCAAACTTTGGAACATGTTGCAGGCATCACATTTAAAATGAGGGAATATTTGCAAATAAACAATAAAGTTTATCAGTTTGAACATATCTTTTGTAGTGTATTTAATTAAATATGGACTGATGATTCACAAATTATCATATTCTGTTTTTATTTATGTTTTACACAACATCACAACTTCGTTGAAATTGGGGTTGCATTAGAACAAAGGCCATTGTAGAAGCAAAGGCGAGGACAGATGCCATAGTAATACCCATAATTATATGGGATAATACCCGTATTGGATGTGTCCACAAATGTTTGTGTATGTAGTGTATATAGTTTTATTTGTTTGTATGTTAAAAAAAATGATGACACACTAATGTATTTAAAATTGCTTGAAAGAACAGGTTTTGTGTTTCACACACCAAGTTCTTCATGTTGGCACATTGACAATTCATAAAGGTTTGGGGTTCAGCTTCGTTTTTGTAGAGACTTGAACCTGTGGAAATGTAGTGACTTTGGGGTTATGGGAATATGGACCAGAAGATCCAGGAGTCCTTGAGCAAGATCCTTTAATAAACAATTAATTTGATTGTAATATTGGGCCAGTTGTAAGTCCCTCCTGATAAGGGCATCTGCTAAACAATGTACATTTAAATGTAAACTTAAGAGGTGCTCAGTTAACTGAATACTAGTACCACTATTAGAATATCTGCTGTTATCTATGGGACATTTTCTTACCACAACACACCATCTGATCCATTAAATTAACAAATTGCAACCTTTACCAACACTCCAATTCTTTCTTATGACTAAGTAACCTAACCTGCTTGTTCCATTTGTCTACATTTAGTAAAGACTGCTAGCATTTTTTTGCATGAATATTTGGATATGCTCACTTTCCCGTGTCGAGTATTTTATTTCCCATATGATGATCCCTTTTCAAAAGGGAACAACTGCGTAATTGAAGTGCAACAGACTCTTACAGTTTTTGAGAATTTTGCATTTGTTTTGGGACTGAGGCACTGAGGGAACTCTTTGTTATATCACATCATGTTGAAATCTCTCAATCAGTTTTACTTGTCCAAAGTTTTAAATAGCCGATACATGCTGTTAATTGGCAATTAAATATGAATGAAATGAGAATCAAACACATGCAGCTGTTTTTCACCGTGGTGTAGACACTTAAATCAGTGTGGTTGCTTTGTCCACCTTCTGTATTTTGAGGGATTGATTATTATTCCATCTCTTCCAGTGTTTTGTAGGTAGATTTTTTTTATTAATGAATCAATGTGCAGTAATTTTTGCTATAACGTGTTTGTAAAATCTTTTTAGGTCTGCACCAGTTTTGCCCATGCTGTCATTCATTCAACGAAAAGGAAACACAACAGTGTATGAGTGGAGGACAGGAAGTGTCCCAACGGTTGTAGAGAGACCTGTAGTAGAGGAACCACCACCTGATATTGTCACTGAAGAAGCCGTAAGTTGAACATTAGAAAACTAAATGCTGTAAAAGTGTATTAATATATGTGTATACCTGGCTGTAACACTCCTTAACCCCTTACAGATTGACTGGGGTGACTTGGGCAGCAGCACTGAGGTTGCGAATTTTGGGACCACAGCTGAGGAGGGTGTGGACTGGGGCATCACACTTGAACCTGGGACAGAGGTAGCTGTTGTTGTGTACTAAGTCACCAGAATTCTGCCAGTCATGGTTTTTTTTGTAACTGTAGCACAACAGTGAGAATATGCAATAATGTCTGACCAATATTAGGGAACAAATGACAGTGGTATAGACTGGGGCAACACCGAAAGTGCTGCAGTGGAAATCGAGATTGTTTCTGCAGGCACAGACTGTAAGTATACATTTATTTTGAGATAGTTCATTGTAATGAGCTTCATCCTGCTTGAGCTGTGTTCTTAATAGTGATGCCGGTAGTACAGTGGCACAGTGGAACCCCACAGTTCACAGTTCAATTCGTGTGTGTGTACGTGTGCGCATGTGTGTCTATCTGTTAGTGTGGGTCTGCCTGTGTGTGTACAGTGGAGGAAATAATTATTTGATCCCTTGCTGATTTTGCAAGTTTGCCCACTTTAAGAGAAATGAACAGTCTATAATTTTAATGGTAGGTTTATTTTAACAGTGAGAGATAGAAAAAAGAAAATCTGGAAAATTACATTGTATAAATATATACATTTATTTGCATTTTGCAGAGAGAAACAAGTATTTGATCCCTCTAGCAATCAAGACTTAATACTTGGTTTTTAAAACCCTTGTTAGCAAGCACAGCAGTCAGTCGTTTTTGTAGTTGATGATGAGGTTTGTGCATGTCAGGAGGATTTTGGTCCACTCAGATAATTTCTAATTTGCCATAAGTTTTCTATGGGATTGAGGTCTGGGGACTGGCTAGACCACTCCATGACCTTAATGTGCTTCTTTTTGGGCCACTCCTTTGTTGCCTTTGCTGTATGCTTTGGGTCATTATTGTGCTGGAAGACTCGACCGATTTTTAACATCTTGGCGGAGGGAAGGAGGTTGTCTCTCAGGATTTTACGTAACTTGGCTCCATTCATTCTCAAATTGATGTGGTGAAGTAGTCCTGTACCCTTAGCAGAGAAACACCCCCAAAACAATGTTTCCACCTTCATGCTTGACAGTTGGGATGTTGTTCTTTGGGTCATAGTCAGCATTTCTCTTCCTCCAAACACGGCGAGTTAAGTTAATACCAAAGAGCTCAATCTGACCACAGCACCTTCTCCCAATCACTCTCTGAATCACCTAGGTGTTCATGGCAAACTTCAGATGGTGCCTTCTTGAGCAGAGGGACCTTGTGGGCACTGCATGATTTCAATCCATTACAGCGTAATGTGTTACCAATGGTTTTGGTCCATCCAGAAAATGTTTTTCCCCATAGACTGGGGATTGTCCATTTGCTATAGCAGGGTTCTTTTTGAGAGCAGTGGCTTTCCCTTTGTAAGCCTATCATTTACATTTACAGCATTTAGCAGAGCGACTTACAAGTATCACTTCTATACAGTCTTACAATCCAAGCAATTGTGTGTTAAGGGTCTTGTTCAGGGACACGACTGTGGCAGAGGTGGGATTTGAACCCTGGACCTTCTGGTCCATAGTCCAGTACCTAGTATTACATATATACCTAGTATTACATTATATCTAGTATTACAGTTTTAGTTTATCACTGCGTTGCCCTTGCGAGATTCATAACACAGTCTGGTTCTACAGGTCCTGAAGGCGTTGCTAGAGGTGAGGATGCACTCTCTCTGCTGGAGAACCCTCAGACACGCAGTCAGTTTATCGATGAACTGGTGGAGGTAGGATAGCAAAAGGCTTTGTCAAAAACTCTGCAAAAATCTCTGTCACCAAAAGAACCAATTTTACATTTACATAACTATATGTTTCGTCAGTCAGCCATCCACCGTATGCCTAGTTTGTTTTGACGAGGTCTGTCATCTATGATTTTTAACTGAAGCACATCTCTGACCTCAAATCACAAAATAAAATATAATAATAAAAAATAAAAATAAAATATATATACAGTGTATATAACCTATTTTGTTTTAAAATCTATTTTGTTTCTTATTTTATTACTAACTTAAATATTATTTTTGATTTAAATGTTATTATTTACTTAATTTTACGATTACTTTAATATGCTTTTAAGTATTTACTTAATTAACATCTTGGCCACCCATGGAGGATGGATCCCTTATTGAGTTTTGGTTCTCCCAAGGTTTCTTCCTTCTACTTTCAGGGAGGTTTTCCTTTTCACTGTCGCCCTAGGCTTGCTTAATTTGGGATTGACCTTTTATGATCATATAAAATTGTAAATCTGCTTTGAGACAATGCTCGGTTATAAAAAGTTTTATATAAAGAAATTTGACTTGACTTGAAATGCAGGAATGGATCTTTATTAACAAATGAAAAACGGATCAAACAGATCAGAAAAAAACATGAAATATCTTATATATCCTGACTGCAATTAACTAAAACTCAAAGTAAATGTAAGAAACACGGCATGTTTTTTTTACTTTCGTTTTTCATATCCCAACATTTTCTGGTTTGGGGTTATAGTTCAAATGAGCTAGTTTCGGAAATGCTATAACTTATTGTAATACAGTAAAACTAGCTTACTATAGATGAAACATTGCAATGTTTGTATGGAAATGTGTATGCTTACATTAGTCAAAATGTTATGTAGTATTGTATGCTTGTATTTGGCAGTAAAGGATTTTTTTCTTTATTAGTACTACCTGACCGTTTTCAACTTTTCAATAGACAGACAGTTTTCAATAGAAAGCATTTAGTCATGTTTAATAATTAAATCACAAAACACAAAGGTGATTACAATAATTACTTTTTAATGTGAGGTATTGATTTCACTAGGTACGTTTGTTAGAAACAGCATGTGCAAGCTGACATCTTGTGTGCCAGCCATATTGTCCATTTGTACAGTTCCACTGCATGTCACACAGTAATGAGCAAAGCATTAGGCTTTTCTATATGGTGTGATTAAAGTTTTTTTTTATTGTTTGACAGTATTACAAAATATGTTTTAGCTGTGCTGGACTGCCTCCCTGTCCAGGTTCTGACTGAGCCTGTAAAATTCTGGATTGGGCTACAGACCCTCCCCAATACCCTGACCAGGATAAGCAAGAGTAAAACCTGAAGCTTCTGCTGCTGCAAACTTGTTAGCTTCAGTTACTGTTGTCTCACTAACACAAATCTAGAGAAGCAAATGTCAGAACACTGATGTTTACATCAAACTACAGTCGATTCCGGTTAATTGAACCACCGGTTAATGGGACCAGCCGCTTATTCGGACCAAATCCTAAAGTACCGAAACAAATC
>JAVSBV010035498.1:0-11470 GCA_033117975.1 Parotocinclus spilosoma | reverse complement strand
ATAGAGTGTGACCAATGACTGCCTACCCCGGTTTCCACTACTGCGCATGTGCGTCAAGGACAGCAAGGCAGACGCAGCAGTGGAAACTGGCATAGTTTGGAGAGAAAAGTTTAACACCCACCCCCCAAATAAAACGACGCATCGACTATTCAATTAGTCGGCGACTATTTTAATAGTCGACATAATCGTGACTAGTCGACTAATCGTGGCAGCCCTAGTCAGAATACAATATATTGACTGGTTTGAGCTGACAGAAGGCATAGGTAACCCAGTTGACTAATCAGTTATACAACTGTACAATTATGGTTAGTGGAAAAGCATTTCATAATTCACAGCATGTCGAACCTTGAAGCAGAGAGGCTACATCAACAGAAAGCCACATTGGGTTTCACTTGTCAACTAATATAAAAAACTTGAGGCTGCAGAAACAGGAGAGTTGAGGACTCAAAATGTAGGCTGCACTGCTGAATATTGATTTACAAAAAGCATGAATCCGTGGCACACTTTGGACCTCTTAATTCCACAAAATTAGTCATGGCTTGCCACAACCTATTTAAGC
Source organism: Parotocinclus spilosoma (assembly GCA_033117975.1). NCBI lineage: Eukaryota > Metazoa > Chordata > Actinopteri > Siluriformes > Loricariidae > Parotocinclus > Parotocinclus spilosoma. Next base: position 10,911 of record JAVSBV010035498.1, on the reverse strand, counting down.
ATTGTTGCTGGCCATGTGCACACCTTCATGGCTGCAATTGATGGTTTCAATTGTCAATTGTCATTGTCATGTTGGTTTCGTGAACATGACTTCAGTGCTCTTCAGTCACGTTCACCAGATTTAAATTCAGTAGAGCACCTTTGGGATGTGGTTGATTGAGATATTTACAGCTTGCAAAGTCACCTGTAAAATCTGCATAGATTGGACGATGCAATCATGGCAACATGGAGCAGAATCTTAAAAGAATGTTTCAAACATCTTGTGAAATACATTTAATGAAGAATGGAGGTTGTTTTCAGTGCAAAGCAAGACCTACCCAGAATCAGAACCAGAATAGTGCTCCTAATAAATTACCAGTGTATATGATGTAACAGATGTTCAGGCTTGTGCAGGTGTTCTTTAATAAACTCTGATTTAGGATGCCTGGCTGGCATATCTCTAGAAAATTTGGGAATGGCTTGAACACAGCGAGTGTAATTCTATATTAAGATGAACTGACCCGTGCTAAAAGAGGAACATAATGACGCTTGCTCCTTTGTTTGTGCTGATGCAGTCATTTGAGATGATTCTTCTCTCAGGAAGTGTGTGCGCACATGCACGCTTTCTTTTGCAGCGCCGTCACTAAACTGTCCTCCCTCACATGCTATTTATAGTAGGAGCAGTCTACGTCCTATATCAGCTAAGAAGAAATGCATCTATAAGTAACCTTATCTTGTCTTTCACTCCACCCACTTATTCTCGTTTCCTTGCTTTCTCTTGGCCATTACTAGCTCTTTGGTGACATCTGGCTTTGGATTTTAATTGCAAAATGAAGCAGATCTTTGCAATATCACCCAAAAGCCCCTCACAGAAGATTTATATCCTACTGTAAGCTTAATGTTACCATGGGCAGAGCGTATTGTCTAATTGTGGGGACGTATATACACTGTTCATCAAAATTGGGAGATATTTCTTTATAGAATGTATCATTTTGAAATATCCCCTAATTTTTGTGAGCAGTATAGATGCTATTTGATTTCAGTGCTGTAAATATTTAAGTAAATACAGTGGGGCAAAAAAGTATTTAGTCAGCCACTGATTGTGAAAGTTCTTCTACATAGAAAGATAAGAGAGGTCTGTCATTTTCATCATGGGTACACTTCAATTATGAGAGACAAAATTGGGAAAATATTGTAGGATTTCTAAGTAATTTATTTATAAATTATGGTGGAAAATAAGTATTTGGTGACCCACAAATCCAGATTTTTGGCTCTCACAGACCTGTAACTTCTTCTTTTCTGTCCTCCACCTGTATTAATGGCACCTGAATGACCTTGTTAACTGAATAAAAGACACATGTCCACAGCCTCAAACCTCAACCATGGCCAAGATCAAATATCTGTCGAAGGACACCAGGAAAAAAACTGTGAACCTGTACCAGGCTAAAAAGAGTGAATCTACAATAGGCAAGCATGTTTGTGCAAATAAATCAACGGTGGGAACAATTGTAAGAAAATGGAGGACGTACAAGACTATTGATCATCTCCCTTGATCTGGGGCCCCACGCAAGATCTCATCCCGTGGGGACAAAATGATCATGAGAATGATGAACAAAAATCCAAAAACTACATGGAGGGACCTGCTGAATGACCTGCAGACAGCTGGGACCAAAGTAACAAAGACTACCATCAGTAGCACACTACTCCGAGAGGGACTCAAATCCTGCAGTGCCCTGCTTAAGCCAGTACATGTACAGGCCCGTCTGAAGCTTGTCAGAGAGCATATGGATGATCCAGAAGCGGATTGGGAGAATATGATGTGGTCACATGACACCAAAATAAAACTTTTTGGTAAAAACTCAACTCGTCGTGTTTGGAGGAAGAATGCTCAGTTGCATCCCAAGAATACCAAACATACTGTGAGGCATGGGGTGGAAACATCATGCTTTGGGGCTGTTGTTATGCAAAGGGGACAGGACGACTGATCCGTGTTAATGGAAGAATGAATGGGGCCATGTATCGTGAGATTTTAAGCCAAAACCTCCTTCCATTAGTGAGAGCATTAAATATGGAACGTGGCTGGGTCTTCCAGCATGACAATAATCCCAAACACACCGCTCAGGCAATGAAGGAGTGGCTCCGTAAAAAGCATTTCAAGGTCCTGGAGTGGCCTAGTGAGTCTCCAGACCTCAACCCCATAGAAAATATGTGGAGGGAGTTGAAAGCCTGTGTTGCCAAGCGACAGCCACAAAACATCAGTGCTCTAGATGGAGGAATGGGCCAAAATAAGAGCTTCAGTGTGTTTGACATCTGTCATTGTCAACAAAGGATCTGTTACATACAGTACTGTGTTGAACTTTTGTTATTAACCAAATACTTATTTTCCACCATAATTTCCAAATAAATTATTCTCGCTTTCTCTCTCATAATTGAAGTGTATGCATGTTGAAAATGACCTCTCTCATCTTTTCTCATCTCTCTCAAATGTATTTTAAGGCTCACATTATGTCTAACCCACTCATATCACCTGCTAATATCTCAGCCACATTTGCAGCCTCAAAATTCACCAAGCAAAACAGCTGAAAGGAAACAACCTGACAGTTTTGAGTTTAACTACATAATAGACAAAACATGAGCAAGTTCTTCCTTTGCCACAGTTACAATAAGTACAAATTGAATAGCTAGGTAACAATGCTTCAAACTATATACACCAAAGGTCTAATTAATTCTTGCATACCTTATTGTTATATTTTTAGTTATTTTGTTTCTTACCTAGCTTTCTCCCGGCCAATTTTCATGCCTATCCCAGGAAGACACAGGATGCAGACATGCAAGCATGCTCTGGACGGGATGCAAGTTTATCATGGCATTATAGTTACATTATGAGATCACACAATTATATATTTGACTTTGATCAGGTAGCTATCGGCCGTTGCCAATTGCCATTTAGCAATCAAAGCAGTGGGATGTCAACATGTTCATATTAAGCCCAAGGCCACTCTTTTTCTCTTCATTGTTTTGTTTTTAAGAGAAAGTTAATTGAACTCCACTAGCTGAACTCTCATTATCTGAACTTTCCACTAAAATCCAAATCTGGGTGGCCAAAAATTGTGGCCATTAAGGGACCCACATGGTCAGCAACAAGTGTGCCTTGAAGAAATCTCCTTTCTCATTCTGATGGATGTTATGAACATTACTGAACATTAGTTATTGACCTGTATCTGCATGGGGTTATACAGGGGTTAGGCAATGAAACTGAAACACCTGGTTTTAGACAAAGGTTTGGCTATAGCAGCCCGGTCGTGTTTATTGACCCTGTGGATCCCGACGGACAGTTCTGGTGGAAACAGGAGAGTTGAGGTTCACATTTAATTATGCCATGATTTGGGCAGCCGTGCTTTTATGTTTTTTTGGATACATCCCTTTCAGACAGCTTCCTCTTGTGTCCACAGTTAATCCTGTTGGATGTGGTTCGTCCTTCTTGGTGTTATGCTGACATTACCCTGAATACCGTGGCTCTTGATACATCACAAACCTCCCACACTAAAATGAAAGGTGTTTCAGTTTCATTGTCTATCCCCTGTACATCGCAATGCTGTTACACATTGGGCTGATTCGAGAATTGTGTACTTACAAATGTTTGTAATAAGGTGCTCACTGAGTGTATATTCCAGATCTTGACATTTTAAGTTGTAACGACATAATCAGCATTGTGCTTTACTGGATCTGTGTGCTGTTGTAAAATTGTGGCTCATCAGTGTACAAGTACATGCTGCCCAGAACAGCTTCTCTCATTGTCTACTTGTGCATTTGGAATAGAAGAACCTGCATGCTGTCTGTGTCATCTCAGGAAAACAACCATGATCACTTCACCAGTATACAAGTAGGAATTTTTGCATCTTTTGACGTGAAGAAGAATCTATTCCATATTTTACGTATTTTAATTATTTTAGTAAAATATAGATAGCATTCAGATATTAAGGTGCTGTACTTTTATATTCGTGTTATACAGCACTGTGCAGATGTCTTAAAGGAATATTTATTCATTCATTTATCCTTGTATCCACTTGCTCAGCACAGGGCACAAGTCAGGAACAACCCTAGACAGGGTGCCAATTCATTATAGAGCACATACACATTTACACACTAAGGGGCATTTTGAAAACACCAATTAACCTAAAATGAATGTTTTGGAATCGGGAAGGAAAATGGAATGTCCACCCAGAAAAAAAAACCTATGCAAATACAGGGAGAGCATGCAAACTCAACACGGGCCAGGGTCAGGATCGAACTGGGGATCACTGAGCGGTGTTTAAATCTCTGATATTAAGAAATGTCACACTATGAATGACATGAAGATTGACTTGAATTATATGCCAAGAAATTGGATTTGAAACCTCTAACAAACGTAGGTTGAATCCTGTTAGGAAAGCACGCTAATTTTTGGTATGTAAATGTTAGCTCTAACGGATAAATATTAATTCAATGGATACTAATTTAATTAAATTTGTATAGCTAAAATACCCTATCACAAGTAAACAAACATTTAATGTCCCTGTTTACATATATGATAAATGAGTGGAGTGAATGATGCTGCCAAATAATATACATTAGGTCATCACCGTGGCTTCACTTGGATTGCACAGCCGATTCCTACAGTGCAAACTATATTAAGATGAACTGTTAACTAAACATGTATGTATGCTTTTCTTTAGGCCAGACTTTTTTAATTGCTTGTTCCTCGGATGTCCCTACTTAAGAATGTACTTAGGAGGGACGAAAGAAAATAAAAATAAATCTTTATTTTTCAGCACTTTTCAATTTCTTCAGGCCTATGTGGAATCAATACAGGGAAGGAGGAAGAAATAAAAATAATCTACAATTAAATTAAAGTGAATCTGGAAAGAAATGTAATGTACAGAACAATACCGTTGGCTCTCCACTGGAGGGTGGAAAAAGCGCGTGTGTGTGTTTGTGTGTGTGTTTGTGTGTGTGTTTATGTGTGTGTTTGTGTGTGTGTTTGTGTGTGTGTTTGTGTGTGTGTTTGTGTGTGTGTTTGTGTGTGTGTTTGTGTGTGTGTTTGTCTGTGTGTGTGTGTGTGTGTGTATTTTTTTTTTAAATTATTATTATTATTTACATTTTTTTTTTTTTCAACCATTAGTACTGGGGCGGATATACAACATTTTTTACATTTTGTTGTATTCTTCAAATATGATTGTCGGCGGATCTGCAAAACAAGCAATAAAAAAAAGTCTGGCCACAAGTAGCTGCATCAAAGTAAAGTAATTTTTCCTCTCTGTCCCTCTAGCGCTCATCTTCCTCTTCTATTTGGTGTTCTATGGCTTTCTTGCTGGGATGTTCTCTCTCACCATGTGGGTCATGCTGCAAACACTGGATGACAAAATTCCCAAGTACAGGGATCGAGTGGACAACCCAGGTAACCTCCTTACAATCTTTTATTAACATTCATAACACCCAGAATGAATGTATGAATATATGTCTGCAAAAGTGGAAAATTAAACAAAGAGGAAAAGGTGTGATCAAGAGCCTAAACTGTTATATTGTACTAAAGATTGCTTCGAACTGGCTTTCCCTTTAGAGGTTTTCAGGCATTTCTCAGAGATTTAGGTCCTTATTGACATGAGCATCACACAGTTGCTTCAGATTCGATGGCTACACATCCATGATGTACCTGATTCACCACATCACAAAGGTGCTTTATTAGATTGAGGTTTGGTGACTGTGCAGGCCATTTGAGTGCAGTACCATCCAAATGTTGCAGCAGACATCAATACATTTTTTCAATCTTCTGTTGTCCAATTTTGTTGACCCTATGCAAATTTCAGCCTCGGTTGCCTGTTCTTAGCTAACAGGAGTGACACGGTATGAAATACTTAGACCAGCCCTTCTTACACCAACTAAAATCACCTTGCTGATGCTCAGCCTGAACTGTAGCACATGAGATTTTGGCTACAGTCAAGTTTGTCCATGCAAAATGTTTATTCAAAACAAGGTGTTTTTTTAATAGAAAAAGCAGTATCCCAATTCTTTGAAACAAGCAGAGCAATTGCAAATTGAACGCAGGTATCACAATGTAAGCTGGAGTGATTGAAAGGTTAAATGTCTAAGAAATATTATACTTGGCATTTATTTATTGGGGAAACCAATCCAATATCACCATCTTGGAGTAGCAAATAATATGTGACCCTTTTGTTTTTATTATCTTGCGCAACAGTAACTGCGACCAAATTTTTACCGAAACGGTTGATCAGTCCTGCACATTGGCATGGAGTTTAACCCATTATTCCATACAGCTTCGACTCTGAAATGTTGGTGGATTTCCTCATATGACCGGTTTCAGGCACTTAGGCTCATGGTTTTGCTGCATAACCTACAACCCTAATGAAATTCAGTTAACATATACATGTAGTGACATTCTTCATTAGTATTTGAATTCAGAATTAATTGATTCATTGATTTTTGGAAAGCCATAGTGACCCAGCTACAACAAAACGGCCTCAAACCATGATGCTATCACCACCATGCTTCACAGAAGTTTTATCTGCTGGAATGCAGTGTTTATCCCTTCTCCAGACATGCTGCTTATTTGAAACATTAAAGTTGGTTTTGTGCTCATCCATCCAGAAGACATTTTTACAATAACCTTCTGGCACTTTTGAAATAAACTTGTCACTCTAGCAGCGCAACCATCTTGAAATCCAATATATATTCCAAAATAAGCCAATGTATAAGGGGCATTTACCCTGGTTTCCTTAGTGACCTCATAGAGTATTACACTTGAGACTTGAGAGAACTTGAGACACTTGTATCGTGAATATTAATTTAATCTAATGTTACGTACTGTTCTGGAAGTGAAAAGGACATTTTTTGTTAAAGATGTAATTTTGTAAAAGTATTTGTTGTATGTTACATGCAGGTAAGCACCGTTTGATTGATGTGCTCACTTTAAAATCCTAGCTCATAAACATTAGAATATAAAAACAAAAATCTTCATTTACGTCAAATAACCTTCTGAATGACAGAAAAATACTATGAACGAACCCTTGCAACACCTGCTGGTAGAAAATAGAATTGCAGTCTTGAAAACAAAACATTGTAACATTGCTTTCATTTTAGTTAATGGTTAGTGTTTAAAACTTTATTTAAGATAATTAGTATATTTAGGGGAGTAATTAGTGTATTGTACAGAACTGCACTAAATGTCTTTATGATGTTTAATTAATTTTTTTGTGGGAGAAAAAAACCCTGCAATGTATCTAAACAACTCTGACAAACGCTAATATCAGTCAATATCCTGTTGCACAGATGTTAGCGCATGCCTATATGTTATACTATAAGTACAGTAAGTACACAGTCCTGTATCCATTTCTTATATCTATATACTATTTGTTTTTTGAGAATGAGGGCATCCAGCAGATAGGTGGTTTGTTAATGATGGAATTTAATTTTTTAAAGATTATTTCTATTATTTTCTCATATGATGTAAAATATATTAACTTTTATTGGTATAATTAACTTATTATTGTAATTAGTCTACTTGAAGTTTCCTTATATTAAATTCTCTTTCTGCCTTGCTGACAGGTATTATGATCAGGCCCAAGTTTTTGGAAATCACAGTGAACCGCTCTAATCCACAGCAGTACAGTCAGTACGTTGACGGCCTGGAGAGGTTCCTGGAGCGTAAGTTTTTGTTTCCTGCAGCTCAAGTTTTGTTAGCATTGTTGTTCTTGCGGGATGCAAAATGGTGCAGTGGTCCACATTGTCTTGTCACAGCTTGTCATGTCAAGTTGTGTGCATGTGGGAGTAAGGTCTGAATATGTTAATAAAAATGTTTTTTTAATTAAACAACAAACCAAATTTGTTTCTTTCGGTTGACTAAGAAACTGGATCCACTGGATAGTGGAAGAGTTCCTGGATTAATAAGGTTTTTATTATGGTATTGAAGAAGTTGTACTATGTTCCATGTAATATTTAGCGTTGTGTGAATGTATGTAAAATTTGGGTTACATCACACGTTAATCCTAGGAAGAAATGCTACTTGTATTTGAAACTTTTAATGAAGACTGATGCATGCTTCTTCTGTGACAAACATTTTGAATTTTTGTTACTTTTTAGGACATTCATTCAGTTCGTACGCCATCAATGTTTTGACGGTGGTAGTAAGAGTCACCTACTCTAAATAGCTGGTCCTATGTACCTGAGTTAACCAGAAGTCAAATAATAAAATAACAATATGCAGAAATACAGAATATTTAAATTTGTTCTTTGCAGAGGTTTTGACATATTTTATTATTTCATAATTAATCCAGACTATATATATATAAAGCTGTTTATAAATTTATAAAAATATAAAACTGTTTATGCTTTCATTTTTATAATACATTGTATGCATATACATATAATGCACAGTTAGAGTAGGATACAATTATTCATCCAATTTCAAAACAAATAAATTATTTTCATTGTTTAGAGGATAAGCAAATCCTTCATGCAATGCCATTCTTCTTAATAAATTACTCAGCACATTTTCCCCCGAACTGTACAGTACATGTTGTTACTTTTCTCTCAACAAAATAGAAAAGAGCAGCGAGTCTGGATTTGATCATGTCACTCACATTCTGATTGAAAATGTGCTGCGTGTTTCCAAGGAAACAGAGCATTTAGTTAGCCTCCGTAGAATGACAAGCCTAAGAAACCATGGTCCTGCAAAGAGGGATACAGTGGGGAAAATAAGTATTCGATACGCTGCAATTATATTTGTAAACTGTATAGTATATGTAAAAATTAGTATAGCACCATTGTATTGTACTTTCAATTAGTCCCAGCCTCACTGTCTAAAGTTAATCATGTCCCAGTCTTGTAAAGCGCAAACTTTTGCAGTGTTATCCCAAATATAAATTGTTTGGTCAACTCATTTTAGCATAATGCCACCTAAATAAATTAATGAATAAATAAAACAATTACAGGACGCAATTTTACAGAGGTATTTTTTTCGTTTAAGTATACAACAGATTTTCAAATAACGACAGTACAATATCATGGATCTTTAACCTAGCCTAATATTACGTTATTTCAAGTGATGAATATGTTAATGTTGTGAGTTAGTGAGTACAAAATGAACATGACTACCTACCAATAAATATGATAAGGATGAATGTGTTTATACACATTTCCAAAGTCATTTCTAATACAATGTTTAATTTGAAAATTAACCTTTAAATTATACATTTGTCTAATAATAACAACAGACGTATAGATATTGATGTTAATTTATTGTTTATTGCAATCCACAATTGTTGTCCTGCATCATTATACATATAGTATTTTGCTGCCTTAGATATTAGATACCTTAGAAGTTTATTGATTGCTAATACGGGCTTTGATTCATAGGAGCAAATGACCCAACCCCAAGTCAAACTCACCCCTACGGCCTTTAATGTTGCAAATTTAAGAAAAAAAATCTTATCAACAAATGTAACTAAACTAAAAGTCATATTTTTTAGATTGAAGTTTTGAGATCCCTGTAATCCATGCTATTGGCCAAATTCCCTTAATCGTTTATGAGTCAGTTAATATCTGTTGAAAACGGCTGTTTATAATAATGCTGGTAATAGATTGGTAGTACATTGGTACCTTGGTTCTCAGCGTTAGTTTGTTCCAGGAGGCTTGTCAAGGAATAATGTAAATTAAATGAATCCATTTCAGATCCCCAGAAAATCCACAGAGGTGAAAATAATTCTGGAGGCGACAGTTGCTTTGCTCTGTGACACAACAGTATGTTGAATGCAGCTGCCAGTCAGTCACAGATGCCAGCGACTGCTCGTTCTCTAATAGCTGTTGGCACATTCAACCCACTACAATCACCAAATCATGAGTGCTAAACTCTGTTGGCAACTTTAGCTAAAACCTTAAAGCTTTCAACTATGTCGAAAGAACATAAGTGTTTAGTATTGTCACTAATCTGGATGTTTTTGTGTGATAGTTACTGCCACTTATTCTTCTCATCCTCGATCTCGCCTTTTACTGCAGAGTACAATGATACAGTGCAGGACCTGAATGAACAATGCCCAAAGGGAGAATATTACATCCAGAACACTCAGCCGACTAAAAAGGTTTGCCAATTTAAACGGAGTTTCCTTCGTCAGTGCTCTGGCCTGGGTGATAGAAGCTTTGGCTATGCCGATGGCCAACCATGTGTGTTGATCAAGATGAACAGGGTAAGTTCAGAGTGTATATATACACACACAAACACACACACACACAGAGTATTGCCTTAAAGCAGCTTTACAACTACCTAGGCCCACAGCCATAATGGTGCAGACCTGGGACAACAGTGGCAAGGATACTCCCAAAATGTTAGAAGAAAGAACCCTTGGTAGGATCAAGATTCAAAAGGGACCCAACTTCCTTGGGCAGCCTATATTAATTATCTAAGAATTCAGCTGATTTACCTGATTAATACCTTCATAGTAATACTTTAAATAAACAGCAGCTAAATATCAATTTAACAATGCATTTAAAGAGAACATAATAAATAATACAAATTACAACAAATTTAATATAATTCAGTATTATGAAGGATTTAATAAAATAATATAATAGAAAGATATATATATATATAATATAAAAGAAAGAATATAAGACAATTACAACCCATATAATAAATAAAATAATATATTAAAAGTGTATCTGTGCCAATAGGAGGTGGGGAGGGAGAGTTATTGCCGTTTGTTTATATGTATCCTTTAATTTCATTACATATTGATTTGAGTTTTGTAATCTAATCTATGGATAAATGATTGTGAATGATTGTGAAAATAAAATATTTTTCAGACATAACTGTGTGTGTGTGTGTGTGTGTGTGTGTGTGTGTGTGTGTGTGTGTGTGTGTGTGTGTGTGTGTGTGTGTGTG
>JAVSBV010035487.1:0-11471 GCA_033117975.1 Parotocinclus spilosoma | reverse complement strand
CTTTTTTTTTTTTTTTTTTTTTTTTTTTCCCCCCCCCCCCCCCCCCCCCTTAGTTTTTTTTTTTTGTTTACACTGGTGAATATTTATAGAATATATTTCAATTTTTGTTTTTGTTTTAAACAATTTCATTTTAAAGCTGGCAGGAGTGAGCACCTGAAATCTACGGCTGGACCGATTTAACTTGTAGTCATGCATGGAGGGAGAGCAAAGTGCCTTTTTGGTGGACATGTGTGGGTTGTGCAATAATGGCCCATCGGATTCCTCAAGGGCTTGTGTGGAGGAGTCTTTATTTTTATTTCAATTCAGTTTTGGTAGATGTGGTAAGAAAGGAGGTAAGCACTACAGATACACAAATAAGCTTTTTGTGTGGGAAAAGATATTCTTTATCTCTTTCAGAATGTAGTAAACCAATGTGTATTTAATTTGTGCCTCCAACTCTGCCCTCTACCATACTGCATTGTTCTAAATGCTGTGACCATGACTGTAAAGTGTTGAAGAAAGTAGTATTTTCATAATTGTGAACCTCTTTTCAGTCATTTATTTTTGTGGCACATTTATTTCTATTTATTTCTTTTTTTTATTTATTTTTATTTATGTCATCATATGGTGTTACCATTGGATAAATGTTTAGTATGTTCATCTTTTTATGTGTTGGTTGAATTTTGTGGGGGAATAAAGTGTTGAAATGCAGATCTTTGCCTGTTTTTGGGAAAGCCAAGTTTTTTTTGTTAATACTGGTAGGACACAACAAATGTAGAAAACACCAAAAATGTTATTATAGATGGGATAGTATTAATAATGAACTGAACTGCCTAAATTGATACAAAAGTGACCAGGTTACATATTCACTAAATACTTTATGCTATGTATATAACAACAAAATATGTTGCTAAAACTTTTATTCTGTATGATGGTCCTGTAATTAGAAGTCTCCTTGGTAGCTACAGACAGAGCAGTAGTTTTAAAAAGGTTGTAAAACTCGATCTGACAAGGGGATGCTTTTTGCCTACCAACACATCTGCTTATATTGTTAAGGAACTCAAGATTTGGTTGCTCTGGGACTATGGCTGGAAGAAATGGAGGCCAAGTGCCATTGCACAGGAGACCTGCTCAACCCTCGAGAATTGAGTAATGATTTGGAATCAGCAGCAATAGCAATAAATAGCATTGTATTCAAATGGAAAATAAGCTAAACTGAATTATTTTAAATAGTGGTTGCATATGTTTGCCCACCACCCTACATTGTGTAAAAGTGCTGTAGATACATCACTGCAATTTGTGCTTGTACACCTTGTGTTGCTCCTTTTAGAAAATAACAGATGATCATCATAATGCATCTTTCAGTCAGGTTTGTAGCACAGCCAAATACAAACGCTGTGCAGCAACCACTCGCATGTACAATTTTTTTTTATATAGCGATTTAAAGGGGGAAACCCCTTGATACATGTGTTAAGGTCAATGGTGTAGCAGTTCTGGTTTTATTCTGAGGTATTTCCCTGGCTGCAAAACAAAGCACGGAAGCTAAGAGGATGGCATAAAGGCTTTCTTGGGTGCATTGTACAATCTATAATGACTGTTTTTTTTGTACAACCCAAAATAAGATAAGATTGGGACAGACTGGAAAGTGCACAAAACATTTAATTTCCGACATAAATTATTTATATATATATTTTAAATTTGTTTACACTTCCATTTCAGGCCTGCAACATATTCAAAAACTGGTGCATCTTGATGCTTGTAAAATTGTATGCTTCGTCTTTTAAGAGTTCAGTACAAATACATGAGAAAATGAAATTGTTTAAAAGCAATTTACCTGAAAGAAAGATTAGAAGATATTTACATATTTCTTCCTTGTGCATTATACTGTAAACTGCTCAAAAAATAAAGGCGACACTTGTAGTTACATTGTGTTATTTAAGTGTTCCCATTTATTTTTTTGTGCAGTGTATAATTTCACTTTTTAAGTAATCTAGCATAATTTGAGTGCGTAAAGGGCTAGGTCAGCACACAGCACTGCATCAAGACCTGTCATTATATAACTGATATAACCACATGGGCTGTGGTGTCAGTGCTCATGGGAAAGGTCATTTACACTTATGTGATGGCAGCATTAATGCAGAAAAGTACACTGAGGTACTAGAGCAACATATGTTGCCGTCTAAGGATGTAAATAAGACAACTATTTGACCTGAAATGCAGGAATGGATGTCTATTAACAAATGAAACTAAGCTGATCAGACAAAACATGATCAACAACAGGTTTATACTGTCTGTATTGAAATAAATGTAAAAAAAATGTAAGAAACACTCTTTTTTAAAAACTGCATTCTCCATACAGTTCCAACTTTTCTTATTATCAAAAATTTGATTGCAGAAAATGCTTGCACACGTTTGTCATCATGAAAAAAGAATACAAATTAAACACCTAGAATTTAACACAACGTCCTAAGATCTCAGAGTTAACAGCTGTTTTTACTAATTCATTTGTATTAAATCCAACAAATTCTGGATTGTGTTGGTGAATTATGTTTTATAATTACTTCACAAACTGCTGACGATCAATGACGATGATAATTAATTATACACAGCTAATAACCTATTCAGTGTATCAAATGAATAACATTAAAGTTGGTTCCAGACAGCCCCAGTTTGACCCTACTTTGGACACTGTCTGTGTGTGCTTATTCTGGGTATTCTGGTTGCTGGCCACAGTCCAAAGAGATGAATTGTATTAATTGATTGTTCTAAATTGGCCCAGTGTGATTGTGTATTACTAGTATTGATGTAACCTTGCTCATGCCATGAATAGTCATTTATGTATCCATACAGACAGCCTATGTTAGTTACCACTTAAAAGTAAGAGACCACACAGATATATTTTGTTTTACTATTTTAATTCTGCATAATGTCAAAGCTATGAAATTCTACAATTAGTTGAGCAAGTCCAGACATGTCTCTGTAAGGGATATGGATAAGTCGACAAACAGGAATTTATGAGCTTGTTTATAAAACAAAAACAGTCCTTGTGAGCTGGTGTCAGTTATTACGTATTGAAAGAGATTTAAAGCAAAATTGTGAATAAACTGCACATACTGTAAAAGTTTAAATTGCCCATCTGACAAAAGCAGAAACTACATCACCAAAAACCCTCAAATCAGATAATGGGGCAGTATGGAAAATGCATATAAAAACACAGTGTTTTTTACAATTACTTTTACTTTTATTTCATTGCAGACTTTATAAACCTTACATATTTTATGATTTGTCCTGTCAACTTTTTTAATAAACATCAATTCCTGCATTTCAGGTCTGCAACACATTAGAAAACAGTTGGGATGGGGTAGAGCTGGTAATGACGCAAAAAACAATGTACTAAAAAACACAAAAAAGCATTTATGTGCTTTTAGTACAAGCCCTATTCCAATGAAGTTGGGACGTTTTGTAAAACAAATAAAAACAAAATTCGAGGAATTGCAAATCCTTTTCAGCCTATAATTCACTACAAAGACAATATATTTAATGTTCAAATAAATAAACCTTAATGTTTTTTGCAAATATTCACTCATTTTAAATTTGATGTCTGCAGTTTTTGGAGCTGTGGAAAGGATTTGACCCAAATTACTGTCCATATAATGTTTTAGATTTGGAGAGTAATAATGGTATTGACAAAGATCACTTCTAGACCTGGGTGAAAGACCTGCGGCGTGCTCTGCCGTCGGTCCGCCTGGGTCTGGTACCTGAAGATGGTGCGGGTGATGCGCTGGTGGACCTGGCTCCAAACGGCCTCGCTCCTCCTAAATGAGTGGTCCACAGCCGGGGCGTCCAAGGGTGTGGGATCCCATGGGGGACTGAGGCCGGTAGAAAGTGGTGGAGGGAGTTTTGGGTGATCTCCGCCTAAGGACGAAAGTGGGCCCAGTTGGCTGGGTTCTTACTACGGTATTCAGTGCACAGGAACTTCCCTAACTCCTGATTCACCCTTTCACATTGGCCATTGGACTGGGAGTGGTAGCCCGAGATGAGACTGACGGGAGCCTCTAGCTTCTCCAGAAAGGCTGCTTAGACAGCAGAGGAGAACTGGAGACCCTGATCCATTTGAACAACCTTAGGTATCCTGAACCTCGTTGAAGAGCACCTCTGCTGTCTTAAAAGTCATTGGAAGCTTGGGCAGTGGGATGAACCTGACAGCTTTGGAGAAACGGTCCAGGCCAGTGGTGTAGCCCTGGGACAGTTCTGTTACAAAATCCAAGGCTAGGTGGGACTAGGGTCATTGTGGGACCAGCAGGGGGATGAGTAGATCTGTTGTTGGAAAGGTGCATGGCATCTTACTCTGTGCGCAGGTAGGACAGGAGGCGACTAAAGTTGGACGTCCCTGTGCATCGCCTTCCAAAAACACAGAGGCACCAGGAGTTGAAGCGTGATGTCTTTCCGGGATGCCCTGAGCAAGGGGAGAAGTGGGTGATTAGTCGATCCCTGAGGTCCAGGGGGATATATTTTCTGTCCGGGGGGCAGCCAGGTGGTGGGTGTGTCCGGGAAAGTGCCTCACCTAACTCATGCTCAAAGTCGCTGGACAGGACCATGGAAACACGAGGCTGGAGGATGGGTTCCTGGGCTTCTGGAGGTTCTTTGGCTGGAGACACTGGGTGGAAACGAGCCCTAGGTTGTGGAGCGTCCTCCAGAACTCTATGGCACAGTTATAGGGCTGATGTGGAGGAAGGCCGGTGCCTTCCCCAAAGACCTGGGCGAATTCCCAGTCCTCCCGAGACACGTTGGAAAGCAGGATGTCGTCCAAGCAGCCGGATAGGAGAAGCAAAAGGGGGTCCATCAGACAAGCTCCATAGCAAATCAATACATGGTGGGGTCATATAGATGTAGTCATGGTGGGGTCATGCAGATGCAGCCATGGAAGCCCCAAGATGATTGGATGTGTAAACACAGGCATGGGGAGGAAGGAAATGGTCTTAGGGTGGTCTTGGGAACTTAGGAGTTGGTCCATCCTAATGGCCAGAGAGATGAGCTCATCCAGGGTCAAGTCGACGTCGCAGCCAGCGAGCTCGTTTGCAGGTCCTCCTTTATCCCCTGACGGAACTTGGGGACAAGGGCCGCCTTATTCCAGCTGCTGTTCCAGCAGCAAGAGTACAGAACTGCAGAGTGTATTCGGCTACTGTGCGGGTTCCTTGGCACAATGAGAGGAGCTGGTAGACATGAAATGTCTAGTGTGAATTCAATTTAAATATATAAGTATATAAATGTATTTTTAAAAAGTACCAATTATAAAGTATTGATTTACGGTCTTTTTAAGTTTAGAATTACTAAAGTATAGTCTTCTTCATTTCTTAAAAGAAAATCAAAGCATCTTGCTTTACCACAGTGTATCTTGGCTGGTCACGATCATAGAGAGGGGTCTGAAGAATTTCATTTTCATTGGTAAGTGGTGGAGTTTGAACCTAGGTCAATAAAAACTGACATTTTCCACAGCTGGCTCTTACCACCAGAGTTTAATTAAGTATCTTTTAGTTACTGTGCTGAGAACATGGCATGAATGTTGGCCCCTATAGGAATCCCGCAAAACTTCCTGACCAAAAAACATCAAACAATGATAAAAAAGACCTGGAGAAATGTAAAATAAAACTCATGAACATGGAACCAGCAGAAACATTTACTGGTTGTAACAAGACCACTGTACCTCAATACCTTTTAAAAGCCATAATAAATTACATATTATATGTTCTGGTCTGGGACTTTAATCTTCTTATGTTTTAGTGCTTTCAACATTTGTATTACAATTCCTTTAATTATAATACATATTAGCAGTTTAAAATAGGAGTTATGTAGAACCTCTGGAACATTGTTTGTCATCACTCGAGTTTTGGTATTAATTGCACATAGTAAGTGCGGTTTAGAGGAAGGACATGAAAAGAAGAGGAGGAGGGTAAACAGGAAGTTTATTTTCTATTCCAGACTCCTTTCCTTGTCACGATTCTTCCCATTCCTGACGCATATGTGACAGGCTGAAAGTGAGCCAGTGCTGAGTAGCACACTACATCTGTGAGATCCAGTTCATTGTTCTACATTTTTACATATGCAAACAATTAGCTTCCAAATAAGCCAGGCTTCATCATTGTTTTCTTTAAGCTTTCTGTTGTACCTTCTACATACTAGCAGACCTTTGTTTCCTGCTTTAACTTTTTAAATTATACAGCTTTTTTCCTGGGCCACACTATTTTATGAATACACATTAAGTTGTGTAGTCAGAAGAATAGACACTTGAAAAAGTACAGCTGCTGTGTGGGGTGAAGTAGCAGCTCTGGTTTCAATTATTAGTGTTCACATTCACAGGCCGAAATAGCTCTCTGAAAGCTAAATGAGGACTGAGAGGTTTGGGGGTTTCCTAACAAAAGCCAGGATTGTGAGATTGAAGTCAACAGGGTGTGACACTGACTTCCTCCAGACAGCAAGTCTGGAACTCTGATATGCCAGTAGAATTCCTGAAATAAGATATCAGGTTTCCCCCAAATACAGAATTATTATCCACATAATGACCAAAACAACTGTTTATGTTAGGTCTGTTTTTTCTGTTTTGTCTGTTGAGGTCAAAAATAAGCATTCAGATCATGGCCTAAAAATAATGGCCTCACATACTGTATAATTACTGAAGTAGCATAGTATAGCATAGCATAGCACAGAATAGTAGCATTTCAACACTGGTGGGGACACTGCTCACGTCAGCCAACTTCCGGCAAACAAACATTTATTCAATAGCATAAGAAGAATGAAATTAATGTTTTGGAATGGCTCAGTTAAAGTCCTGATTTTAATTAAATTGAAATGTTATGAAAGAAGTTTGCATGAAAAAAAACACCAACATCCCAGAAAAGCTGGTCACTATGTGGAAATGGCCTACAGTTCCTTCACATAATTTTGCCAATCCCAGATTTGTAATACAGGGTCTTTTTCTCCAATAAATAAATTACCATGTATAATATTTTTGTCTTTTTGGATTTTTTGTTATTTGAGTTCTCTTTATTTGATGAAAAGATAATTTTCATATAAAATAAAATTATAAAATTAAGCAGAAATGCAGAAAAATCTAAAGGGTTTACAAACTTCTTAAGAACCACTGTATGGTTTCCATATTCACATGTATATGCATATACACTATTAATCAAATAAACAGACATTACCTGATCATTCAAATGGTATGCAAACAGCATATTCAAAGTCTGAAAGGTACCTGGTTTTTAAACTAAGTCAAGTTTTTTTCAACATCAGCAATGAATTTGGTTTTCCATTGCATTTAAACAAGGAACTAAAATAATTACCAGCAAACTGACTCATGATTATACTATACTGCTCACAAAAATACTTCAAAATGAAAACTTCTATGATGAAATATACCTCTTTATTGTGAGTAGTGTGCATTTAAATAGGGTAAATACCAAAATACCTTTTACCTTTATAAGTGACACGTTAGTACTACTCATTTCAACTGAAACCAGTATGCTCTTCTTATGCTCTTCTTTCTTCCTTTCTTCTTCTGTTTTTCTTTCTTTTTACCTACATAAAGCCTAGCCATAAGTTTAGTCTGTGAGATGTTCCAGCTCTTTAGAAAAGGGGAATTTCCACACAAATCCTTCTTAAGCTTCATAATTCTGTGAAATCCCGACATACATCTATGGTTAACTTCAGATTTATGTGACTTTCACATGTTTTAACAGAATGTTTGTTCTTTTTTTATTAACACTGAACATAATTAATTGCAAAATATGAGATATATTTGACCTCTTTTAAATTCTGTAAGTATTTTGTGTATATGATATATTATTTTAGATCTTATACCACTAGTATTGAATGAGTTGGTCACAGTTGTCAGACGTATGTAGAATAAATTCTTTGTACTTGCCCATTATGGGACCTTTCTTATTAACTAGAGAATGACTGTCTGGAAACAGAAATGAAAAGTGTGAATTCATTCTATGTCATGACAGTTCTTAAAAAACTACAATAACTTCTGGCTAGTACGATGGTGCTATTCCTTGGAAGATGTGGGAGTCATTTTTATTAGGTTAATTCCAAGGGTTTTTCTGACGAGACAAAAGAGTGGGACTTGAAGGTAAACCACGGAACTGTAATCGAAGGAGGTTTTGTACTCATCACACACACACACACACACACACACACACACACACACACACACACACACACACACACACACACACAAACATGCTGAACAACAGTGAGAAATGTGTGGTAAACAGAAAGGCTTGTACCATAACCTCTTAGTCAGAGAACTACTGTACGAAGGTAAATGCCTGTTTTAAATAGAGGCACACAAGTCAAGTAATATTTTAAGCTTTTTCTCATAATTTAAAGAAGCTACACAAACTCTGTAAGGAACGAGCTTACCAAACTAATTTTGTAACATGAATTTTGTGAGAATAAATTATTATGCAATAGTTTTATCTTGTCAGTCAGTTTCTGGTGTTTGTTTGTTTTACATATGAGTTCAAATCTAATAAATGTATATATCCACTCTGGATATCCAATTTATTTTATACTTTATTTAATTGAATGCCTTAAAAGCTTAATGAAAACTAAGGGAACAATAGTGTTAAAAGAAAGAAACAAAAAAAAACTCAAACAAAAAGAGAGAAAGAAAGAAACTAGTAGTGTCTGATGTTTTAGTAGACAGAATAGTGCTCTTGTTGGGAAGCTTTAGCTCTGGAATGTAATATGGCCACCAGCTGGGTCTCTCAATTAAGCCAGGGCACCTCAGGCCTGTCTCTACAAAACCTGCTCTGCTCTGAAAACCCATAACAACACACTACTGACTTTCAAAAGAGCACATAACTTAGTCCTCAGGGAGTTTACTGTCTTTTTATCTTTATTGGTATTACAAAATTACAGCTCTGCATGCTAGTGGGTGGTTTCCAGTCATTTTTGCAACGTGTACTTTCAGCAAAGCAACTCTTTCTCTTCCACTCACATAAGTTCCCTAACAGTCTGTGTAGGCGCAGATACTAAAGCTCAGTCTTTCCTGCATAGGTAACTCTCCCTAATCTGTGGCAGGTTAATACTCAGTAAGGCTTTTTGATGTAACTGTAGTAATACAATAACTCATACATTTTCAATAATTTCACTCCATTTTGAAATAAATCAAGCATCAAACTTATTTCTAACGTACTATATTTCTAAAATAATAATATATTTAACTACTGTGTTTTTCTGGTAATTTTCATTGGACCTCTTGCACAATCATCTATGTCTAGAGGCATCTTGTCAAAAAAAACTTTTGCCACAGTTTGGAGAGAGAAACAAGTCAAGAGACTCATGGATGTACAAAAAATATAAGACCTGGGGTGCTGTACAATGGCAGTATGTGTTAAGTACTTGCTTTGAGGCAAATACTTTTTTGGAGCTAACTAGAGGCAGTTCAGGGTGAGAAGCAGTACATGATTAATGGTCTGCAATTGACAGTGAAGCACAATAAAAAGTTCCCTGCAGGTGTAAGGCTGTGTTTTTGCAATTGGATGTAGTTCACATTAATGCCCCTTTACTACTGAGGAATGCAGGTAATCTCTTATTAACCAGTTCAGTTCAATCAGGGAAGCATTAATACATTCTCCATCATGACAATGTACACCATATGTACACTGCTCACACAAATTAGTTGATATTTCAAAGTAAATATGAAGAGAATCTTACAAGAACTGCTGGATAATCTAAAACTGTCCATGCTCCATCACTGTCTTTGTGTTTTAGCAGTCTTGAACAGTCAATGTGTGGCATTCGTTCAGTTTAACCTGCTTCTGTTCACCCCCATGAATATATCCCCTACTACTCAATCACCATAATTGAGTTTGCATCTCATTTGCAACTTTATTTGACTTTTCATTTGCTTTTTTGATGCTTGTCTAATGAAATAAAATCCATTCTCTTTTTAATTGCTTCATATTCGTTTTGAAATATCCTCTGTTTTTCTGCACAGAGTATTATATATATATATCCTAATTTTGTGTGAGTAGTATGTATATATACATATAGATAGATAGATAGATAGATAGATAGATAGAGAGAGAGAGGGGGCAGAGAGCATCTGAGAAAAGTGAGTACACCCCTCACGTTTTTGTCAATCTTTTATTATAGCTTTTCATGGGACAACAATTTCCCCCACTGTATATATATATGTATATATGTTTTTATGATGACTTTTTACTGTGCCTTTCTATTGACTTCCTGTTGGCACTTTATTGGACCACATTGGACTGCGTATGAGGACCAACTGAAAGAAGTCTAATGTACTGTCGACCCAATCACCCGTGACCAACCTTAGATCAGCAACCTGCAACCCCACCTGAAGCTAAGTACATCTAATTAATTAATTATATTAACATGGCTTCTGCTGGCATGTTTAGCTACACTTCTTCTGTCATAAGTCCAAAGTTTAGCACAGTTAGTGGCATAGCAAAGTACTTATTATTTATCCCTCAATGCATATAAGGCATTTCTAATAGGGATAGCATGACAAAGCTAAAGCTGCATATTCATCCTCACTCATATAGAAAAATCTGAATAATACTAGATTTTTATTAAATACAGCCTGCAGATTTACATCATAGAAAGAATTTTAACAGTAATGACTTCATGACCTTCTTTAACGATAAGAATCAGACATAAAACGTAATGCTCATCACATCACCCATCTATTCAGCAACCTATCAGATGCGGCACTAGTGTAGATTTCTGTTTAATTAGCTGTACATTAGGACTTTTATCTTTTAACCCAATTACTTATACTGAACTGTCCTTTCCCATCAACTCGTCTAAGACAGTAACATTCAAGGATTCAAGGATTCATGGATTCAAGAAAGGTTTATTGTCATTCACATCGCATGTGGTACATGAGGTAGAATGAAATTTAGATCGCACGATCCCAGTTGCAACCAATAAAATAAAAGTCTTTGTATAAGATTTAAAAAAAGGACATAAATAGTAGACATATATAGACATAGACATAAATAGTAAATTTAACAAGTAAAAGCAGCCTTAACAGATTGCAGTATACAAAGTGTCCAGGTGTAAATAAATTGGCATAGTGTAGGTAAAGTGCCATGGTGACCATAAAGGTGACCGTGAAAGTGTCAGTGCAATGTAGCGGAATTCAGGAGTGTTACCTGCAGATTTACATAATAGAAAATAACTCTGATTTTAACAGTAATTTTAATAAGTAAAAAATAAATAAGTGATTTTAATACAAAGCGGATTCTAAAAAAGTTGGGACACTAAACAATATATTAATTAAACAATTAAACAATTAAACAAATTGTGAATAAAATGTGGAGATGGCAAATGTCAATATTTTATTCGTAATAGAACATAGATGACAGATTTTAAAGGCAAAAGTTTAATCTGAGTAAATGTAACATTTTAAAGGAAAAATATGTTGCTTCAAAATTTCACAGTGTCAACAAATC
>JAVSBV010035476.1:0-11471 GCA_033117975.1 Parotocinclus spilosoma | reverse complement strand
TGGAAATGTTAGGCAAAGACCTGTAGGTGGCAGTAGAGGGCTGGGGAGAAACTCGGGAGTTTTCGGGTAGTGATGCCGGAGACGAAGAGTTTCTTCACAGATATTACATACTGTACACGCTCTTTGGTCCGATTAAGCGGAATTTTTGTCCAAATAATATAATAATACCATTACACGTATATAATAGGATTTGTTTCGGTTCTTTAAGATGTGGTCCGAATAAGCGGCTGGTCCCATTAACCGGAATCGACAGTATTCAGTATTTCTTTTGACTTTTACAATCTAAACCTAATCTTTAGGTACAAGCTCTTTGTGTGAGTGTCTTATTTTGGTTTGGTGTAGATTTGCACTGTTCTAGAGCAGCAAATCACAATTCCAGACAGGAGAAATTTCTAGTAATTTAGCAATATTAGAAATTATAAGAAATTCACATGAACAGTGAGAAATGGAGGAGAGGCCAAAGTGAGGGATCATAAAGGATCTGGCAAAAAGACGATCGTATTTGAAGAATACAAAAATTTTTTTTTTTTAATTTTGGGGGATATTTCCTCAGATCCGTCACAGCACCAATGGTTGAAATAAAAACAAACAAATAAATAAATTAAAAAAATATATATATATATATATATTTTAGCTTGTTCCGCCCTCTGGTGGAGAGCCAACGGTATTGTTCTGTTCATTTGATTTTTTTCCAGATTCCCTTTAATTTAATTGTGGGTTAAATAAATTTTATTTTTAAATAAATTATTTCTTCCTCCTTCCTTGTATTGATTCCACATAGTCCTCGAGAAATTGAAAAGTGCTAAAAAAAAATATATTTATTTGTATTTTTTTTCCTCCCTCCTCAGTAGATTCTTAAGTAGAAACATCCGAGGAACAAACAATTAAAAAAAAGTCTGGCCTTACTGCTGATAAAGTGTCGGTGATGATGGAGGTGATTCGAGGCCGTCTTATGATCTGTGGTTGCTTCTTGGCTCAACACTGAATGTTCTGAATGACCAGGTATTTTCCTGGGCAACATTTCCAATATTAGTAAAAGAGAAATCTTTGTGGATTGGTTCTCTCTCCTGGCATCCATACAAGATCTGAGCTAAAACTAAAAAAGGAAATAAATGTTGTGACGTTGCTCATGCTCATCAAAACTATGGTACGTATCCGATCTAGGACCGCATATGAAAGTGACTGTAATCTGATTTGAAAAGATTGGATTTGACATGTCCACACAGCACGGGAACAGTCAGATTTGAGCCATAAGGTTTGCCGAAACCCCGCGTCTTTATTTTTTAACGTTTATTGTTGTACTGCATTAGCTAATTTTTCGTCTTTTAATAATTAATTCCATACAAATATAGGTGTAAAAACAAACTCTGGGGAGAATGGATTAATTCTAGTTACGTTACTTCTTAAATAAATCAGCCTTCTGGAACCGATGAAGTTCAAATTCCGAGGTTCCAGTGCGCTCTGTAAAAGTAGGTTGACTCGGAGTACCACGGAGCAAAAAAGCTGAAGGTGTAGAGGTTCAGGAGTTATCGTTAAGGGACATCATCGCTACAATCAGTAAAGGATTTTCTGATATAATCAATGGCAGTGTTTCCTGAGTAAATATTGACGGCCACGTTGAACTCGCTGGTCTAGGGGCTGCTCTCCACATGCTTCAGTGTTTTTCCTCACGCTTGTCATGCCATGAAGACGCAGTGTGAAATGCTGCAGCTGTGTTTGTGTCGTCAGAAGCAGGAAGACAACAAGGAACAGACCTCCTCCTGCTTCTTTAGCTTATTTAGAGCTTTTTATATCAGCATTGTCCTTTTGTTTCCACCTGAGATATTAAACCTTAAGCAAGTGCACTGTAAATGATGTCCAGTTTGTCTTGAGAAGGTACCACGTATTGGAAAAGCTCCATTAGATGCTATGAAGGGTAACCTGGACTTACAGAGAATTTTCTGCTCTTTGACATTTCTATCAGGTCTTTTTTTTTTAACCTTAACGTTTTGGCCGTTTCGAGGTGTATCATGGTATATCGTTTATTTATTTAAATCAATTCAAGTTAAGTCAGATTTATTTATATATCGCTTTTTAGAATGGAGAATTGCCTCAAAGCAGTTTTATAATCTTATATTATAATAAAAAGCTCGGGAGTTTTCGGGTAGCGACGCCAGAGACGAAGAGTTTCTTCACGGATATTGCATACTGTACATGTTCTTTGGTCCGATTAAGTGGAATTTTGGTCCAAATAAGCGAATAACATTACACGTATATAATAGGATTAGTTTCGGTCCTTTAGGATTTGGTCCGAATAAGCGGCTGGTCCCATTAACCGGAATCGACTGTATCTGAAAACCCTTTTTTAAAAGTTTGTTATTCATTACAAATAAAAAAAACATGAATATTTGAATAGGATTTTTATTATGATTAATTTATCTTAGTTTCTTAACAAATTCTTAAATCATGTGGCCCAGCTAGGAAAGAGATGTGCGCTTAGCTGCGCAGTGACAAGTCCCTCGCCGTGTGCAGTGTGGCACAACAGTGATTAGACGTCAGTAGTGCTTATTATTAATGGGCCCGACTGTTTGATCCTGTTTCTCGGACACACAGGACGAACGTCCAGGTTGCACTGTTCCAGCTCGGGGTGGATGATCCCCCACCCCACCTGCCCTCCCGCAGACAAGACTAGTTGTAGACTAGACTGGTATTTGGCCACAACAGGAACTTGGTCACGTAAACGTATTAATGCGTTGTACCGTACCTGACGTCTTTATGAATCGGACGTGACCTGAATGACCCCCAGTGGCCCTGATTAGACACGCCCCAAACGTTACGAACTCTGAACTCATTCCTGCAGCTCAGCAGCTGCCGCGTTCAACTCTATATAGGATGCGACGGCGTGATTCTATTTGCGACCCGTTTTAATCCCTCCGCAGACTGCACTTCTATAATACACCCCAGTTCTATTATTACACCCAGTAACAAGGGGCTCATGGGAATCCAACGTCTGCTTCAATGTTAAACTGAACCTCACGGGAGAAAATTTCAACCTTCTTACACCAATATCGCCCAATCCTGATCTTTATTTTTATTTTTATTTTGTTCTATTTCTCTTCTAATCTCATCAAAACATGGCATTTAATCTAATAACTAAACACACAAGTGCTTCACGGTCGCCTCAAAGCCCCCGGGTGTTTGTATGTTCTCCCCATGGGCTTTCTCAAGGTGCTTAAGGTTAACCGGTGTCTCTCTAAAATGATGCTGATGCTACGGTATTTATAAGAAAAGAATATATACAATATATAAGGCCAAACTTTTTTTATTGCTTGTTTCGCGGATCCGCCGACGATCATATTTGAAGAATACAAAAAAAACAACATTTGTTTTTGGTATTTCTCGGATCCTCCGCAGCACTAATGGTTGACATTAAAAAAAAAAAAAAGTAAAAAGAATTTTTTTTTTTAGCTTTTTCCGCCCTCCGGTGGAGAGCCAGTGGTATTGTTCTGTACATTACATTTTTTTCCAGATTCACTTTAATCTAATTGTAGATTAAATACATTTTATTTTTAAAATAAAAATGTATTTTTATTTCTTCCTCCTTCCTTGTATTGATTCCACAGAGTCCTCCAGAAATTGAAAAGTGCAGAAAAAAAAAGATTTATTTGTATTTTTTTTTTCCTCCCTCCGCAGTAGATTCTTAAGTAGGAACATCCGAGGAACAAACAATTAATAAAGTCTGGCCTAAATAAACTTTTCACAGTTCCATGATAGTTTATTATATGTAATATAATTCCTTACGAATCTAAATCCGTGTCTGATATTTCCGACAGTGCAGGCACATGGCGTGCTAACATGAGAACCAGTTAAAAATAAAGAGATTATTATAGGACTGTTTACTAATAATATGGCCACCCGCAACACACACACACACACACACACACACACACACACACACACACACACTCTCACACACACTCTCACACACACACACTCTCACACACACTCTCACACACACTC
Organism: Parotocinclus spilosoma; assembly: GCA_033117975.1. Taxonomy (NCBI): domain Eukaryota; kingdom Metazoa; phylum Chordata; class Actinopteri; order Siluriformes; family Loricariidae; genus Parotocinclus; species Parotocinclus spilosoma. The sequence goes on along the minus strand of JAVSBV010035476.1, from coordinate 7,472 downwards.
TCTCACACACTCTCACACACACTCTCACACACACTCTCACACACTCTCACACACTCTCACACACTCTCACACACTCTCACACACTCTCACACACACACTGTCAAATTTGCAATGAATAAATTGTTTGCTAAATCATTTAAAATAAGTCATTTTTAAATTTCTCTGAAGAAACAAAACGTAACGCATTAGAAAATACAATAAGGCTGGTGTTAAAGCTTTAGATTTTGAAGCTTTAATTGGGTAATTTAAAGTAAATTGGTTTGAAACCTACCTGTCACTTCACATCTCTATGTGGTTTCATATTCCTAGAGCTTTATTTAAAAAAAAAACTTGTTGGTCTAGAGTTTTTACATAAATGTGAATTGATTTAAACAAAATTCCTATCCCTTTATCAACATTTGACAAACAAGTTTTGCATTTATGGAAAATTATATTCACTCACAACTTTACCCCACATGAGTCTGTGGAACAACAGGACAATACTTGTTTTTGTTCTAATACATCACAAATAATTTGTTGGCAATTTAATCTGGATTGTACTCATCAAGAATATCTGAAAAGTTACAATGCTACTCCTGTTGCTCTGATCCAGCTTATCCAAAGCACTCTTATGTACTCTAATGTCACATCAACTTCAACAAACAAATTGATAATAGACTGCAACTTAACTGCAAGCTGTTCTCACAGGCTGCCTTTAAATCTAAATTGTACAGCAGGATACAAAGATTCGGCTATTCGGTCGTTGTGTGGGTATGTGGTTTCTAATTTTGGTATTCGGATATTCATTTTTTTCTCTTTCCTCCATGATGATGTTTATTACTTGCTGTATTACCACTATGTACCTAGAGATGGCACTGTTTCAGTGACTGAATGTAAAACAGTAGAAAAAGAGTTATGGTGTCCTTAATGTTTTCATACTGTGGAGTACACAGTATCTAGTTAAACTCTACTACATTAAGTTTTATTTAGCTCTTACTTGGTATACTTTTTTTTATAAATGACTCAACACAACATTCTTTGTATGTGCTCGTAAGGGATAAAAATAAGAAAACTATGTAAAAAAAAAAAACTCTTCAAGGGGGATTAAACCACCACTTGAGAGTGAGCATCATCATTTTGTGATTAGGTACACTATATATTATATACAAATATAATATAAACATAATTAATAAAATAAAAAACATAGCATGCAATGAGCTATATATTTGGCTACATAAGGCATTTCCCTAAAATAGAACCAAGGAAGACACTTTATATGGGTTTTAACCAAACAGAAAACACTGGATTCACTATCAGAGTTAGTGCGGCGTCAAAAACAGGTAAGCGATAAAGACTTAACACCTTCTGTTGCTGTATTGTTACCAAGGTAGCTTTCATTTAAAAAAACAGCTTTAAATATGCATTTACAATCAGTGACAAGTATCCAGAGCTCAAAATTGGTATTCACTCCAACCCTACTAAATTGTTTAATGATTACAACAGAAATATTTTAGCAGCAGTCGATCCATAGATAGTACATTAAATTTGATCTAGCAGGTTGTGTTTTTGTGACCGTCCTGTTGAATCCTGTTAACAACTCGTTTTTACTCGTCTTATTTCAAATACATTCTGGAGCTATATCTCACTAAAATATGTATATATGTATGTATATATGTCTCTAAAAATAATTAACATTCCGTTTTTTTAAAACACTCACCACACAAATTAGGGGATATTACAAAACGAATATAAAGGTTTTATTTAACTAAACAAGATGATCAGAAAAGCAAATAAAAAGTCAAAGGTTGTTCCATTACGCAAATGAGATTCAAACTCAATTATCATGACTAAGTAGTAAGTGATATATTCATGGTGATGAACAGAAGCATGTTAAACTGGATGAGAGTGCCACACATTTGGGTTTATGTTCAGCCAAAACTGCCAAAACACACTGCCATTGAGGGGCATGGACAGGATCAGACTGTCCAGCCGTTCTTTTGGGGTACTCTTAGTATTCATTTTGAAATATTATATCCCCTAATTTTTGTAAGCAGTGTATTAAGCATGTCCATTATTTAAAGGATCTTGAACACATCACATCTCCCAGCTTATAATTCACACAATTTGTTAAAGAATTTTCCTGGAACTGTCTCATGTGTGACTTGTAACAATCTTGCAAAACTGAAATTACACTGTGTAAAACTGGGTTTATTAAACCATTAAAGTACTATATCGGATAACTGCTAAAAGTATAACAACGTATTCAATTGTAATATGTATCCTTGGTTTTAGCCCAGAAGGGAAACATTAAGCTACATCTCGCTAGCAGCAACAATTTATTTTCCGTTTTGTAGTCACAACCAAATCTCACGCACAATAAAAACGAAAGCAAAAAGATAAACATTGGGTTTGCATCTGTAAATCAGGTATACTAGTTATATACTTTAAGACTATAAGACTTGGAAATAATACGTAGCTGCTTACAAATAATTACTCAAATTATAGTTAAGTAAAATATAGTTTGGTAGCAAAACGATCTTTGCAGTACACCACTAACTATTTATTCTAACGTACAACGACTGGGCCTGTACACATCATGTAAGTTCGTTCGTGTGCTGTGATAAACACAATAATGGTATTTAAATAAATAACTCCAGTACGATAGCTAGCATTACATGGTTAGCTAACGCTAGCGTTCAGCCTCAGGCTTGAAGTTTGGCCACTCATTTTATGTGCCGTCAAATCCTGAAAATCTTTTTCATGGCTCTGCTCAGAAATGCGGCCAGCTGCTGACATCCATTGTTCGTTTCTAACGTGGCGGCAGCTGCGTTTTATACAGCATTATAAACAATCAAAAGTTTGAACTTAAAAAATGTAAAATAAAATTCCTGACCTTGTTTTCCTCCAGCTGAAATGGCAAAGGTGCTTTTACGGTCCGACCTGTAACATATGTGAATGGGGACAATAATTCTCTATAATAGACGTTTTAAATGAGCAAACATGGCTGGTTTATTTGAAGGCAGCCATAATGACAGTTGGACGACAGAAAAAGAGGAAGTGAACGGTGAGGATACACAACGCCCATGGTCTTAGTGCCCTAGCACAGCCAGTTCATAGCTTTTAAAAAGGCATTCTCTATCAAAAAACAACACAAATTAGATAGTAAATGATATCATTCGAAATGACAAATTCCATACACAATGCCAATCATTATTTTTGTGCCATCAAAGAGCCTGCCTACTCTGTTGCTAAAAAGTCTAGACTGGCTCATGGTGAGTAAGAAGATTGTTAAAAGGACCCAGTCTGAACTGGATGTCCTGAAAGTATCACTCATAAACTCCATCTTAAGATATTTTGTTCATATTACAATTTGTTTCCTAACACATGTTGCTGATGAAAGTCCTGTTAACTCCATCATCAATAAGGTGCTTGCTAACCCACTTCTTAATCCTTAGTCCTCGTTATTACCTTGAGTCCAACAGCAATTAAAGGGCAACTAAAGGAACAGATCAAGAGTGTGTCTCAGTGGGATAGGCATAACACATGGTCTGGGCTCAATTCTGGATGTGGCTAACATGAAGGCCAAGCAGGATTTTTAACAAAAAGCAACATAAAAATATATTTGAAGAAAAGCATTAAAACAACTTTTATCACAATTATAATTAATTGTAGAACAATCAAATTTGACTGATTTATAACAATTTTGATAGTTTATTTAATACCCAGAATCAGAACCATTTGGGACATATTGAAAACGCAAATAAAAAAATGCAGTGATACATTACTTAATTTGTTCATGTACTTATTGTCATATCCAGTTATCCTAGTTGGGGTTATGAGAGAGCCATTGCCAAGCCGGTGACACAGGGTGCAAAGCATGAACAACCCCAGCCTAGGGTTAATAGAATCACGAAGTTAATATAAATAATATAATCACTTATTGACCTGTTTGAAATCACATCATACATTTCATTTTTGGGGCAGGGTCAATGTAAATAATCTAAATAATTATGTTATTTTAAACAGATGTCTTCTTTTGAATCGTCTTCTTGAAAAATGTATAGTCTGTTTTAATAATCTCATTATGATAAATACAGATAGCTCTTGTAGAAATAACAATTAAAAACTACAGCTAGGATTACTTTACATTAGATCACTTACAAACAAAGCAGTGATTGTAAATTAATTAATCACTGATAAACACTTACACACACTCTGTTCAATGCCCTTGTTCTAATGTTGGTGGAGGAGGCATTGCAATGTAGCAAACTACGTAGCAAATCATTGTGTAAGTCTTGATTGATTAGAGTCTATGAGTATTACTCAGAATGTGATTGAACTGACCTATCTCTGTAATAATAGATTAGATTATGGACCTTAGATCTATTATTAATATTTGGTATAGATATAGGTAACCTAGATGTTTTCCCACAAAGTGAATAAGTGATCACTAATATGTATCAAGTAATACACTTATAGAACATGATCATCTTGAGCTTTTAATGAACCAATTAGAATTCCTATTTCGCTCATCATTTGATATATATTGTATTATATATTGCTTTGATTATGTGCCAAAATCCGTATGCCATAATTAAACCACTTAAAAAAGTGTTGACCCTTGTGTGCAGTCTAAATATGGATCTAGCTTTCCTCTCCAAAATCTGTCTGATCAACATCAGCTGCTCTGTATCTACCTCCACAAGTAACGGTGTTTGGGAAACAGTTCCGTTAGGATTCAATTAATTAATTAGGGTACCTAAGGATTTATTAATTATTAATTAGCATCAGAAAATGGATGTGTTTCTTTTCTTGTTTTATTAGATTTAAATGCAGCATTTGACACTGAATAGGCTAGAAAACACTATAGCACCAGTTTGTTTATGTAAATAATCAATGCTCTAAGTTCCCAAAAGTGAAGTATGGTGTCCCACAGATGTCTGTGCTTGGCCCATTATTATTCTCCCTATACATGCTTCCTATAGGCTCAATTATTCATAAACATGCCGTTAGTTTTCACTGTTGTGCAGATGATATACAGCTGTACCTATCAACAGATCCAAATGACGGCCTTACAATCAGCAAAATTAAGATTTGTGTTAAGGAAGTAATACATTGGATGTCATTTAATTTCCTTTTACTTAAGTCAGATAAAACTGTTTTATTAGTTTTATTAGTTGGACCCAAGACTATGAGAGACAGGTTGGCTACATCCATTCTAAATCTAGATGGTTGTTCGGTAACAACTGTAAAAAAACAACAACTTGGGTGTCTGCATTGATTTCTCCCAGGACATGCAAATTAGCAACATCACACAAACTGCTTTCTTCAGTTGTGTAATATTACTAAACTTAGAAATATCCTTTCTTTTCAAATGCAGTGAAACTTGTTCATACATTTATAACCAATTAACGCATGTTTAGTTTAGTTTAACAGCAGTTCTGAGCATTTCAAAGCAAGTTTCTGAGTGTTTGAAAGTAACGCACTCATAACCCTATCAGGAAGGGTTTTGGCACAAATTTTGGTTTTCACAAAGTTTTAAGAGTGATCAGATGAAGTCATTCCCTGCCATGACCAAGCACGTGCAGTCATCATTGCATTGCATCAAAAGGGTTTCAGATACAAGGACATTGCTGCTTGTAAGATATTTATTGAATAATCAAGAACTTCGAGGAAAGTTGTTTAATTGTAGTGAAGTATTCTTCCCAGTGTCTCCTAAAGAGGATGCAGCTACGAGACCGGCTCACCACAAGTTCTGACGAAGGCATTGAATGTAAGATGACAGTTTGGTGTCAAGAAAGACAGCGAAGAAGTCATATCAAGGACAGACTGATGTCATTTCTGTCCAGATAACTGAAACACAGTTGCAAGATTTGGCCATGGGTGAACACACTGCACCGAGGGACTGTCTCTTATTTTTGTCTAATTGTCTAATTATTCCATAAACTGAACTGATGTTCAAACTTGATTGGCTGTCTATGTCAATGTCACATTAAAGAGGGAAACAATCACGTATTAGAAAAGAAAAACAAATTAAATTAAATTCAATTCAATTTTGTTTTGTAGCGCTTTTTACAATGGAGCATTGTCTCAAAGCAGCTTTACAATATTACATTATCTTAAAAGGCCAATCCCAAGTTGAGCAAGCCCAGGGCGACTGTGGCAAGGAAAAACTCCCTGAAAGTGGTAGGAAGAAACTTCGGGAGAACCAAGACTTAACTGGGACCCATCCTCCATGGGTGGCCTAGATGTTAATTAAATAAATACTAATAGTATATTAAATTATAGCAGAATTAGGTAAATAATATCTCATTTCACTCTAATAATATCTCCTTTTACTCTATTATTCTAATTACTTAGTTTCAGTTGATTCCAACAACGTAGTAAGGATTTTTGTTAATTTATTTGTTAATTTATTTTGGGGTCAGTGAGTGTAAATTATTTTCTCAGACTCCGTCAAGCCGGCGGTTTCAGAACACTCGAAGTTACTATTGATGTCTTAAAGTTTTACTCATCAGCACAACCACGAAAGTATAAGTATGGTCCACAGTAATGCCGTTCGCCCTCATAGTGGGAGTAACTTCTCGTCCAGTGTTGGCTTCTTTAATATAAACTCCATTACATAAGCTGAATTTCCCCCACACATAACTATTACTTGGTGATAGGATTGTAAATCATTGATGGTACCCCGCTATTAAAATTTGCCACCACGTAGGCACATTTGCTCACTATAGCTTATAGGTGAGTTCAACTCTCCGTTCATAATTTAAGCAGCTGTAAATGTTTAATGATTGCTCTACAGAAAGTTCAGGATCAGTCATTTTAAAGTAGGGGAGAATCAGAACTGTATGCCACTTTCCACACAGACACAAATTCCGTGTCCCAGACACACACGTCTTAAAGAGAGCAGTGTTTAGGGCTTGCCGATCCCGACAGTAACACTGGCGTGTGTTACGCAGTGTATTCAAGAGGAAAGTTTGTGCGCTAAATTAGCTGGAACCCTGCTTATCCTGAAGAAAATCACGTGACGTAGGTGAACGTGTAAGCTGAAAGGTGGGCCAGTCTGCCTCAGAGTTTCCAACTCTCCTGGCTTTGATTACTTCGATATTTCAGCATATGCTTCCAAGTGTAATATATTGTATAGACTGTTCGTTCTAATTTATCCTCATGACTGTGGGAAATGTCAGTGTTTAATAATAACCAAAATAGCCGTAGGAAGATTAATACAGTCGATTCCGGTTAATCGGACCACATCGGTACGCGGTCATTTTGGTCCTAATAACTGGCTGGTCCGAACATGCCCTGTGTTACAAGACGGGACGTGCTATGAAACATATTAAATGTTAATTAAACCTTTATTGTGCGATTTACACGTATAGCGAAAGTACAAACAAGAACTACTATTGCTTGTGAACTTTTGTTAATTGAAAAATACATTTGCAAACAAGTTTTTCGAAACGATCTACAACACAATGTATAGGTACTCAGCATGC
>JAVSBV010035465.1:0-11472 GCA_033117975.1 Parotocinclus spilosoma | reverse complement strand
CAATTGCTTGGATTGTAAGATTGTATTAATTGTAAGTCGCTCTGGATAAGGGTGTCTGCTAAATGCTGTAAATGTAACGTAAATGTCTTTACATTTGGCTCAGCTGACTGGATAATCGTTAGGTGCCATGCAGTATTTTTAATCAAATCTTAACTTCTTATTTGAAGTGTAGTCTTGTTTTTTTTTATATCTATACAAATTATAAATAAAATGCTATTAAGAAACAGAACTGTGATTACCAATTCTTATCCAAAGATTACGTTAAACTGGTGGCCTTTAACTAGTGGAAAACACTGATTGAATACAAAGTACTACAATAGAAGAATCTGTGCCTTTTCAGCAATTTGTCCATGCACTGATTTGACTAGGGTTAAAATGTTTGCATTCATAAATAAGGATGGACTTACCTGTTGTGTGGGGTGCCATTCTGCCGTCCACCCAGCTTCATCAATTACCAGCTCATGTCTTTGGAGATGTTTGGGAAGGTCTGTGTCAGGTGTATATGAGTAAGTATGTGTGTGTGTAAATGTTTAAACAGTGCACACAGTGCATGTGGTGGAGCTACAGAGCCTCGTTGCCAAGCTCTATTAGAATGAGATAAGAACTTAACGCTCTCGCTCTGCTATTCTTTTACTCTCAGTTATTTTCCACTGTGTATTCGGCTTTGTACTTAGACAGTAGATTAAAAACAGCCCAGTGACGCATGACAGTAAAATGACAACAACCAAAAAGACATTCAGATTGTTTTTTGGCATGTTCTTTGTCTGCGTCATTACTGTAACTATCATCCTTATCATCATAGATCTTCACAATCATGTCATTCCTTTCGTTGTGACTTTGATCTTCATTTCAAACTGAACCATGACTGAGAAGACTTATGCATTTATTCATCTTTGCTAACCCCTAACCATATGGTATTTGTGCTTACGGAGCTTATCTGAGACACTATGTCTCTGTGGCCTTTGTGCTTTGTTGAAGTTAGAGTACTGAGAAGACATTGAACAGTCCAGGAAAAAACAGCGGTGGCCTAGTAGTTAAGGTACTGGACTATGGACCAGAAGTTCCAGGGTTCAAATCCCACCTCTACCAATTGCTTGCACTAAATGATGTAAATGTAGAACTGCTACCTCTGTTACATTTAGGATTGTGGAGGCCTAGTGGTTAAAATATTGGACTATGGACCAGAAGGTCCAGAGTTCAATTCCCACCTCTGCCAAGCTACCACAGTTGGATCCCTAAACAAGGTCCTTAACCCACAATTGCTCGGATTGTAAGACTGTGTGAATTGTACGTCGCTTTGGATAAGGGTGTCTGCTAAATTAATGTAAGTATAATATGACATCATTCTATATTCATCAACAGATCAATTCTTGAATGAAAGTTGTAACATTTTCATCATCAAAATGTCCCCACATAGTAAAACATGTCACTGATTTTATATCCTTCTGGGGACTCCTGGACACACACACACACGCGCACACACACACACAAACACACACACATACACACACAGCAAAGAAAGGTTGGAAGACTGCTGTATGACACATTAATAAGAATGTGTTTGGTGTTTGTTGTAGGGATGTTCCAGGGTCATGTTGCCACATGCTGATTGATATGCTCAACAATATCTGGACGTTACTTGATAAGTGGCTCAGCAGACAGACAGACAAAGAGAGAAGAGAGAGAGAGAGATAGAGAGATTTGCATAAGTGCCTCGTAATATCACACATTTATAGCTTTCAGCTTCCAGCGAATCAATTCATCAGCTTTTTGTCATGATGTATTTAGAAAATTGGTTGACAGACTTTGATTGAAAACTTGTTTGTCTTGAACCCCGTCAGACATCTTGAAAATGCACTGGAATTATTACATTTCCTATTTTGGGAGCTTAGATAGTAGGATTAGACTGGAGCTCAGGGATAACACCCTAGTATGTATTACAGTCGTTATGGGATAATTCCGTTTATGTGTGCATTACTGTAACCAAACAGTGGTTCTTAAAATGTTGTAAACCCGTTAGAATTTTCTATATTTCCACATAGATATGACTATGATAGAAATATGGGACTGCTGTAGCCTAGCGGTTAAGGTACTGGGCTCTGGAACTGATGGCCCAGGGTTCAAATCCTACCTCTGGCAAAGCTGCCACAGTTAAGGCCCTTAACCTCTTGAGTTGTAAGTCTTTCTGGATAAGGGTGTCTGCTAAATGCCGTAAATATAAATTTGAAAGTATGTTGTGCTGCACAATTGGGTTTTCTTTGCTTTGAGGACCGATGATGCGATAATTTTATAAGGAGAACCTTTATTTTCTGGCTGAAACATGCCACATGTGCTTTGATTTCTTTCTTGTGCAATAACGCTCTCTACCACTAAAGAAGAATGTGAGTTCATCTTCTTTTTCTTACAAAATGCAAAAATCTAATGTGTGTATTTATAACTTTACTATAAATGTGTTTAATGATAATTTCCTATTCTTTCTCACTCTTGATCTACTATAACCAGTTAAATTCTTACAATTTCAAAACCTTATCTTATTTCAGCTTGGTTTGGCCAAGAAGGGTGTCACTCTTATAGAAAGCTCAAGGTCAAGTTTTCCTGAGGGTCACACCATCTTATTGGCCTTGGGAGAATGTCCCACCAGTGGAATTGTTGGCATTGGCTTAGAGACTTAACCAAGAACCTGTTTTCCTCAATAAACCTGTGTTATTTTTTGTGTCATATTTTGACCAAACCAAATTGCTGGGTGACTGTCACCAAATGTTAGGTGATTCTTTTATTTTTAGTCGTTTAAGTCTTTTCAGGAGCCATATAGGACAAGTAAACTATCTAAAAACAGGCTTTTTAGCAACAATTGGAATGCACTTATGCACACTTCCATGTGCCAGTCTAGATTACTTACAAAATGACTGTGAATACAATGGCTGTGATAGAACATCTCATTTCTATTCCCCTGCCAAGCAGTTGCCAGTCCACTGTGGGGTCCTGCAGAAATCGTCAAATCTTTAAAATTACGAAGGGGCTTTGATGTTCTTGAAATTGAAGACATCCACAGCACATAGGGTTTAAATACTGGGAGGGGTTTCCAATATGAAGGTTGAGTACTGCACTTATGAAACTCTGTGGCACACTGGCGCCCTATCAGGGTGCACCTCTTCCTGCACCCAGTGAGTTCCAGGTTAGGCTCCAGAACTGGGGGTAATACACTGCATTTTGCTTTTCTTACTCATTATAAAATACAGTCGATTCCGGTTAATGGGACCAGCCGCTTATTTGGACCAAATCCTATTAAATACATGTAATGTTATTCGCTTATTTGGACCAAAATTCCGCTTAATCGGACCAAAGAAAGTGTACAGTATGTAATATCCGTGAAGAAACTCTTCGTCTCTGGCATCACTACCCAAACAATCCCGAGTTTCTCCCCAGCCCTCTACTGCCACCTACAGGTCTTTGCCTAACATTTCCATTTGGTACAAAAAAGAAGCCACAGCTTTGTATCCAGAGGCTGGCTTTTGAAAATAGATGTAGGCATGCTGCCAGCATTGCTGCAGAGGTGAAAGGGGTGGGGGTCATCCTGTCATTGCTCAGATCAATCAACACACACTGTATCAAACTGGTCTTTATGGCTGCCATTCCAGAAGGTAGCCTCTTCTAAAAATGATGCACAAGGAAACAGTTTGCTGAAGATAAGCAGACAAAGAACTTGAATTACTGGGACCATGTCCCGTGGTCTGATAAGACCAAGATAAATCTATTTGGTTCTGATGGTGTTAAGCATGTGTGGTGGCAACCAGGTAAGAATTACAAAGACAAGTGGGTCTTGTCTACAGTCAAGCACGGTGGTGGGAATGTCATGGTTTGAGGCTGCATGAGTGCTGCCAACTGTATAGAGCTACAGATCATTGAAGGAACCATGAATGCCAGTATTTACTGTGATATACTGAAGCAGAGCCTGATCTCCTTCCTTCGTAAACTGGGTTGTCTGGCAGCATTCCAACATGATCATAACCCCAAGCACACCTCCAAGACGACCACTGCCTTGCTAAAGAAACTGAAAGGTCAAGCATGTCTTCAGACCTAAACCCTATTAAATATCTGTGGGGCATTCTCACATGGAAGGCGGAGGAGCTCAAGGTTCATATTCATATATAAAAATCAGAACAGTTTAAAGATTAGGAGAATAAGCACCTCTATGCTTGAAGTCCTGAGAAACTCTTGCTTGAGGATTACTTCTTGGCAATTTATGTATTAAACACAGCTCAACACTATCATGCCCCACAGCTGTAAGACGATAGAAATAATATCTTGCTTAAACATTCCTTTCAGCCGTTTGGCTTCTGCTCTTGGCGAATGTCGGGTCAGATTAGGATGTAAACAAACAGTTAGGAAGGCGTCTCAGATTTTAGGTTGCACTAATTGGCATGTCAGGTTTTATTTGGCTCTCTGATTTCAACCTGAACTCTCTGGCTGCTACAATCTGTTTTTGAAAGGCTCTTTTTAATAACTTTCTCAGATATTTAATTGAAAGCGTGCTGCATAAATCATGATTTTGCTGGATGACTGGTGCATAGTAAAATAGTCCTGTCAGCTTTGCATTAGAGGTGAAGAGTCCAGTGGAGATGTGTATGTGTGAGAGAGAGAGGGAGAAGACAAACATTTACCAACAATTCATTCCGTTAAGTCGCTTTGATTTAATTAACACCATAATCATTTTCCGTTTCACATATTCGCTCAAACTGCAAACTTACTGTCAGCTCATTACTTTAATATTTTCATTACACACCCCCAATGAGACGTCAAGCCTGGAGGGAGTTTGATTCTCATTTTTTCTTTTTGACTGTTTACTGTTTCGTTGTTTGTTCATGTCAAAAAATGTGGTGCAGTTAGTGGGGTGCCATGATCTCCACTTTAACCCTTAATTTCACAGCCCTGGCTGTGAAAAGATGTGGCCCTGCATGGTAAATATTTTTTTCATGAGCAGTTGGACAGATGCCTCTCTGAAATAAACAGTAATGTGAACTACTAAAGCTGCTTTTCACTTCGCTCCTGTGTGCTCAAATTGATCTGTGCACTGTAGTCGTTAGCTCAGTCGCCTCGTAGCTCCAGCGATTCCTCTGTGGAGTTTAAATGTCTCCAGGTACACTGGTTTCCTCTCAAAGTCCAAAGACTTGCGGTTTAGGTTAATTCATGTTGGTTGGTCTTGCCTGGAACCCTGTGGTGCCCGCTATGTATCAACTTATCCTTAAACAGTGTTAGGTCAGTACCTAGTACATAGATCCCTCCCAAAACTAATACAATGTGGGGTCAGTAAATAGTACATAGATCCCTCCCAAAACCAATACAGTGTGGGGTCAGTACCTAGAACAAATATCCCTCCCAAAACCAATACAGTGTGGGTCAGTACCTAGAACAAATATCTCTCCCAAAACCAATACAGTGTGGGTCAGTACCTAGTACATAGATCCCTCCCAAAACCAATACAGTGTGGGTCAGTACCTAGTACATAGATCCCTCCCAAAACCAATACAGTGTGGGGTCAGTACCTAGAACATATATCCCTCCCAAAACCAATACAGTGTGGGTCAGTAAATAGTACATAGATCCCTCCCAAAACTAATACAGTGTGGGGTCAGTACCTAGAACATAAATTCCTCCCAAAACGAATACAGTGTGGGGTCAGTACCTAGCACATAGATTCCTCCCAAAACTAATACAGTGTGGGGTCAGTACCTAGCACATAGATTCCTCCCAAAACTAATACAGTGTGGGGTCAGTACCTAGAACATATATCCCTCCCAAAACTAATACATTGCGGGGTCAGTACCTAGAACATATATCCCTCCAAAACTAAAACAGTGTGGGGTCAGTACCTAGTACATAGATCTCTCCCAAAACGAAAACAGTATGGGATCAGTACCTAGTACATAGACCCATTCCAAAACTAAAACAGTGTGGGGTCAGTACCTAGTACATAAAGCCCTCCCAAAACTAAACCAGTGTGGGGTCAGTATCTAGTACATAGATCCCTGGTAAAAAAAAAAAAAAAAAAAAAGAAACAGTATGGGGTCAGTACCCAATACATAGATCCGTCCCTAAACTAAAACAGTATGGGGTTAGAACCTAGTACATAGATCCATCCTAAAACTAATACAATGTGGGGTCAGTATTTAGTACATAGATCTCTGCCAAAAAATGAAAATCTGATGATGTTATAATTCATATGTTTGCAGAAATACAGAAAATTCCTAAGAGTTCGCAAACTTTTGAGCACCGCTATAAGGTTTAACAGGAAACCCTATTAACTGAGCAAATCTATTAGACTAATAAGGTTCTGACTAGGCACCAACCTAAGAGCATCATCATGATCATTACCCTCAGCTGTTTTAATTAGCACTAGCCTTTACTTTCATTTACCAATCTCACTCAGGTAGCACAGCAATCTTTGTTGAATCTTCTAAATAGAAACAAGGCATTAAATTATGAATTATGGTTGTTTATCAAAGCCTTACAGGGTTGTGTTAAAGAAGGCTTTCTTATAAGCATATCTTAGCATTTATGCTTAGCATAGCCTTTATTTACCCACACGCACCACAGCCTTTGCTGACTAAGTATTAAAAAAATATGAATACAAGAGGCACATAAGTTAAACCAAGAGTCCTTGAACTAGTAGTGTTTGTTTGTTTTCTTTTTGGAATCCTTGACAGGTTTGCAGAAACCCTGTTGAGGTGATTCTGGAGGGCCCAAAGTACCACCCAGAAAGGTTAAACTGTTTGACATTTCCTTAGTTTAAAGCAGTATAAAAGCAGGAGCTGTATAATTTTGTAATCTTGATTTATGTCTTCTGCTTGCTCACTCTTTAATGGCTTCCCCTCACGTGAACCTGAGGCGAAAACCTGGAGCAGGCTAATTTCATCGGGGCTCGGTCACAAATCTCGTAGGTTAAGGGGTAAAAACCGAGACGTTATGGACGCCTGTAGCCTGTGAGATTGTTGTGTGCTGTGGTTCCCTTAATATGCTGATTAAATCCTGATTAAATCATTAGTGTGTTTTATTGAGTCATGTGATTGAGGTTTAGCTCGAATCAATGAGCGAGTCTTCCCTATTTGGTAGGACTGTGGTAGCCTAGCAGTTAAGGTACTGGACTTTGAACCAGAAAGTCCAGGGTTCAAATCCCACCTCTGCCAAGCTTCCACAGTTAGGTCCTTGAGCAAAACCCTTAACCCACAACTGTTTGGATTGTGAGATTGTGCCTTTATAGAATGAAATAGTATATATGAGATTAACGTTTTGATTGAAATTGCGTTGTTTGGAGATTATGGGATTATGCGATTGGACACAGCATTCCAAAGCTTGGCCAGATACACAGAAAACCTTCCAAAACAGAGTATGCCAATTTATTAACCTCTTTTTAATAACCTCATTTTTATATTTATACGATAATATATATTGTCTGAGTCCGGGCTTTGTCTGTGGTGGCACTATAAGATATAGGGTGCCCCTGACTGACAGTGTGTGTGTTTGTGTGTGTGTGCAGTGTACCCTTGTTTATTGCGGGGGTTACGTTCCAGGACATGTCTGGCATCCATGTGTGCAACTTACCGGTCGCTTGCTCGTTAGCTCATGTTAACCCTAGAGGCTGTCCGAACTCAGTTGACGTGTTAGGGGATTTTTCTTGTGTAGGTTACTAGTGTCTGCTGTGTTTATGACTTACCGCTGCTTGTTTTTAACCAAGCTGTAAATGCCATTCGTGTCCTATTGTAAGTAGTACTCCTTTGTTATTTGTATGGCGCTCCTCACACAAACCTGATACAAAAAGTTGGCAAACTGGGCATGATAACAGGGTCACATGGCCAATTTAATATAGCATTTAGTTATATAAAGCTCTGGTTATTCGAATGATTTAATCACAGGATTTTTTGAGAACATATTAAGGAAATGTGCATTGTTTTGCAGTCGGAAATAAAAAAGAAAGCCTTTTATTGAATGTAAAACAAATAGGTGGGAGGAAATCGAATCGCGCAGCAGAGTGCGTCGTTACGCCCCGTAGTAACGGTACATTACTAAACTTTTACGTAAATACAAATCGCTCTGCTGTGAAGAATGTTGTGCAGACGGTTGCATTCCATTGGTGTTTTCAGTGACGTCTCTGATTCATTTACATATCATTTGCATGATGTTTTTATTAATTTTTTTGGAACCCTTTATATTTCATTAGCATAAAAAAAGAGTATGCAACCATAATAATGTCTGGTTATCGCCCATGTTGTTCGACTTTCTGCTTCACAGAACGTAATGCTGTGGTAGCCTAGCAGTTAAGGTACTGGACTTTGGACCAGAAGGTCCAGGGTTTAAATCCCACCTTTGCCAAGCTGCCCTTAACCCTTAACCCACAATTGCTTGGATTGTAAGATTGTATAAGTTGTAAGTCACTCTGGATAAGGGTGTCTCCTAAATGACATAAATGTAAATGTAAATGTAATGCGGTCTTTAAAGGGCGCATACCTGTATAATAATAATGTAAAACTATATTAATAATAATCATTGTCAATAGAGTAATATTAACACAGTTGACTAATAAACTATACACAGTGTTATGAAAAGATCTGCTTTAATGAGTCCGGTCCAAAAACAGCAAACTTCCCTATTTTTTGTAAGCAGTGTATTTACACCTATTGATGTATATTTACAGAGAAATCTACTTTTATTGTAGTGATTATTGTCTGTCGTTGTGTTTTTGGCATGTTTGTTACAGTGGTTCAATAACTATGCATGGTGTGACTGCATAATAGGATATTAGGAGTCTTTTTGGTGCTTTCAGACTGCAGCTTGACTCAGCAGTTCTTCTCTTTACCAGGGCATGTGCTAGAGAATTCAGCATATGGCAGCGTCATTGCTTTTTGCCTGATGGGGCATTTGAATCGATGGAGTCTTATTCATTCTCCTCCCCTTACCGCTGCTAGCATTTGCTCAATGCAGCCGTTCATTAGTGTGATTTGATCTGACCTGATTTGATTTGATCTTTCTCTCCAGCCGTACCATTCCCACGAGTTGCCCTTGATCGCTTTATTACGGAACCCTTTGGGGACGACGGCAGGAGGGAACGAGGCAAATGAAATGCAGAACATGAGTTCGGACGAAATACCATCTGCTGCTGATCGAGTTGACTCGTGGCTCTGAGGGAAGACCCCGTGCGAGCCGAGTGTCAGCAGATATTTTTACCCACTGACAGATTCTGTGCACAGTGGGCAGAGCATAAAAACTGGCCTTTAGATCGGTCACTAATCTGCCCCATTAGGTGGCAACTCCGGCTGCCAGATGTTCACCGGATCTTCTTTGCATTTTGGGGGTGGGAGACGAACAAGGGCTTGAGCTGGTTCGGAAACATGATGTGATATTAAGATGGGATTTTAAGCTCGTCCATTTTCTCTATCCGTTCTTGCCTTGTAAAGGGTGAATACTTTTACATCCACACCACATCTGCGCACTGAGCAGATGCAGGGTTGCCACTATGGATATGATGGACTCAGACTTATCAATTAATAATCATTAGATCATCAGTGAGTAGAGATGCATATGGACATGCATATCGTTTTTCTCCTCTAAGCAGACGTGCGCTATTTGCTTTATTTTGCTTATCATTCGGTGCAATTTTGTGCGATTTGTGGGACAACAAATGCGCCTCATTCTACATTAAGCACCTTTCAGACCATTAGGCATTTCCACCTGAATATATATCAACGTAGCTATTCTGGCAACACTTAAAGTCTGCATCAGCAGCATGTGTTATGGATCAGGAGACTTAGCATGGTGCTACTAAAGAAATGGAGTCTGACTATTGTGTGTGAATATATATATATATATAGGTTCATCTTTCACGGACTTGGTGCATCGCGGATTTTCAAAAAATATTTGCTGTTTCGCAAGTTTTTTGCAAAACTTTTACATTGAAAAAAATCACAAAATGTATACAAATATATAAAAAAATATTAATTCTAATCATGAAGAAATGTTATAAATGATCAAATTTGATGATTAACAGTAAATATCTGTGGTAACTACTCAACACTCGCGATAAACGAGGAAACACTGTGTGTGTATATATATATATTATTATTACATATATATATATATATATATATATATACTGTTCACAGTATATGTGTGTGTGTCTGTGTTATTGTTGTGGCAACCAATCCAAATCTTTTGTTTTTAGTTTCTTCACACATTTTTTTAATGTGACCTAAATCAGATGAACAGTTCATGCTCCAAAACCGAGATTCGTGCAAAAGATCAACGATAACACACACTTCTGTAACAGTCATATTAAAAAATATTTTAAAAAATATATATTTTTTACATATTAAAAAGGCACATTGTTCAGCCCCTGATGCTTCCCTGTTTGGTTTCTTGAAACTTTGTTTTTACGCGTTGTATTTTCCTTTGACGCCACAGCCGTGCTCTCCTGTCACCTGGTACTGAGGAGCCAGATTGTGCAGAGCTTTACAAGTCAGGGGAAGAGCCTTATACTGAACTTGAAATAGAATAAATAACCTGTGAGGACTCTGAATTATGGGGACACACATGCTCAGGCTTATTATGAGAGGTGAGGACCCCAGCAGCAACGTTATGCACATTCTATAGCCTACGGAAGGCTTTGAGAGGAAGGAGACCATCTGCTGTATTTAGAGATAGCTGGAGATGTTACCAATTTGAAAACATGTTGTCTTTACTAGAGACAATATGGATGCCAAAGGAGAGGGTGGGGTCTAAGATAACTCAGAGATTGCAGACATGGGGAGAAGGTTTTACAATAATCCCATCAATCTCAATGCCAGGGACCTCTGAGCAACACCTTACTGTCTTAGGGCCTATTAAGAGCAATGCACGCTTAAGCGTACTTGGTTATTATTTTAGCCAGGTTAAAATATGAAAAGACAAACATTAATCATTAATTGTTATTAACTTTGGCAATACTTTCCATCATACATTACCTACTTTTTTAATTTAATTAATTTACAACAAAACTCAAACACAATTTTCATTTTTGCTACATATTAAGTAACTAATTGGCATGCAGTCTAGCTGCGTTGTTCCTTACAATGTACTTACATAAAACATTGGTCCCCAATCTCCATGTGCTAGGAGCAAAACACTGCTGAGGGGCACCATGGGGTTGTTCTCATAGTCTTTTATTGCCTCCTTCTACCTCTTGTGTTCTTATTCTTGGTGTGAGACTGTGATTAGGTGGTAGTATAATGGAGGTTTGGAGTGAGTGTGGATATTACAGACAGGGCTCAAGCAGCAGGAGGAACTTCCACAATAACACCAATCTGAAACTGCTTTGATTGGATTACACACTCCTGCCAGTGTTGTGATTGCCACTTTCTGTCGATGCAGTGTGACCTTTCCTGTGGTGGAGGAAATGATTCAGCACTTACGGATGCTGAATGTTAGTGTTATGGACTCATAGCT
>JAVSBV010035454.1:0-11472 GCA_033117975.1 Parotocinclus spilosoma | reverse complement strand
TGTGACTGGTGTTGAGATGAACTTGTGTATGGATATAACCTTGTGTGTGTCACTTACATGGCCACTGATGCCGATAGAGACGTTAAAGAAGGCTAATAAACCAAACCAAAACCAAAGACAATGTGTGTTACATTCTGTTTGCTTTGTCTTGATTGCTCATAAATGAAGACTTCATTGGTAAATTTAGTAAATGCTTAATTACTTTTTTCCTAGCATTGCTCAGTACAAAACTCTTGTAAATTAAGATTTAATTGGTGGCCCAATTGAAGATTTAAGTGCTTTAATTAGCCTGTTTGACTCTAATTATATTGCCATTCAGGTGGACTAGGGTTACTTTAAAATTCAAGCTCTTGTGTTGATTGCACACTGATTGTCTGGGGTTGATGAGCATTTAAATCTGCAAAAAAAAAAAAAATCTCACCAAGATTTAATGTCTGTCTTTTTTCAAGAAAAGAAGCTGGGAGCAAAGAAGAGGTCTTACACAGGAGCACTGGTGCTGCATTCTGATTCGACACCAGTGGACAAAAATGAGGTTTGTGATCATCAGTCATTTTCTAATGAATTACCTCAGATCATTATATATGTTAACCAGAAACAGCATATTGGCATAACTTTGCTGTTTATTTAATTGTGTGTCTAGCATGCAGGATAAATTTATATGGTTGGCAGCCTGATTTGTGAGTGGTTTAGATTTAGGACCCAATTAAGCTGCTTCTTTACAGCTTCTGTGCACTGTAGCACAATGTCCCATTGTCCCATATAGGGCCAGTGACTCAGAAATCCTTTTCAGCCACAGTGATGTGTTAAATTTCCCTCAAACACTGATTCATTTGGTCAGACATGCGGCCGCTCAGTATCTCCAGTGTGGAGAATCGGTAATCTGTGTCATTTGGTCAGGCAGAGGTTGAATAATTGACTGCTGCTTGTGAACGATCCATAGCTGAACACATCTGACCTGTTTGTCACGCAGTAATGTCTACTCCACGTTTTAGGATTAACCCATAACCTTTTCTCTAGGAAAGTTAATTAAAGGTTGTTGCTTTGTATAATCAGCAGACAGTGACTTTTTATCTTCTTTTATCTTGTCTTATCAAGTTTTGCTTATATATACATTATACAAAATTACACAAAATACCCTGTAACCATGGGTAAGCAAACACTTCATGGGGCACTCTCTAGCTTGTTGGTAAATATGGAAAAAATAGCTAAATATGGAATAAATTGTGTTTTTATGTGTTTGATACACAGGATGAGCAGTTTAAGGTCGGCATGGCCATTGAAAGCGCTCCCAAAATCAATCGTCCAGTTGCATCCACACCAGTGCCTGGATCTCCATGGTGAGCAACCTCATAATTATCATTTGATTGAAACTGATTACATGTGTAAGCAGAATTATGCATCCTACAAAGTTAGTGTTATTGTAAGAACTTGCTGTGGAGTTGTAGATAATTCGGAGGCAAAGTTTTAGGGAAAGCCAATAAAGCTTCCCCCCCAAAAATATACATGTATTATGATTTTATTACTACTTTTAGAAACAATACACAGACCTTGGATACCCCTGCCTCTAAAAATGCTATTATACATCTGCATTATATTTTGTGAAACATGAATTGATGATTGACCAGACTTAACCTTAGTCAAAGACTAATAAAATTCCATAAACTGTATTTTAGAGTTGGGATAGGTTATTGAGTTAAAAATTGGGGATTGTGTTACAGGTAGAATTAGTATCAAGGATAGGGTTGATAAAATAATCTATGCAATACCTAAACACTGTGGGACTGTTTTTGGTGTACAGTGTGTCAAAGTCTGTTTCTGAACCATGTCCAGATGGTGCAGTTTTATAATAAATACCTTTGTATTCTGTTGAGCTTTTTCAGTCTGAAAAATAGTACAAGGAAGCAACTCTTTAAATACACTGGGCCTTTATAACACATTTATACAAGACTGTGGTAGCCTAGTGGATAAGATACTGGACTATAGACCAGAAGGATTAGGGTTCAAACCCAACCTCTTCCAAGCTGCTACAGTTGGGTCCTTGCAATTGCTTGGACTGTAAGACTGTATTGATTGTAAGTTGCTCTGGATAAGCGCATCTGCTAAATGCTGTAAATGTAAATATACAAAACATCTAACCCTTTTAAATCAACAAGTGATTATTTATTAATACCACACTTCAGAAACTGCCATGAAGCTCAGATACCTAAGACATTTGGAGAATCATGCTTTTTTCCAACAAAATCATGCTGTTTCCAATTAAATTAAAATTAAATGCATACAATTTATATACTAAAATGTATAGCTATAAATTAAACGAAAGAACAATTCTCCAGGTCACACAGCTAATATGTTGTAAAGAGACATAATAAGGCAAATTGTTACATGTGGACACCCCTTGTCTGCTTGCACTATCTAAGGAAAATCTTCAACACCCTTGAAGCCAGTGCGGTAAACCACCATAGAAAAACTCATTAGAAATTCAGATGCAAACATAATGCCATTGACAGACATACTTCAGCTCACCTGAGGTGCGATATGAACCAGAGTTGTCCTATCAGTAGAACACTGGTTGTTAATGCTCAGCTTTTCTGGTTTGGATCCCACCTCTGTCTGTCAGTCAGTCAGTGTTCCTAGTTCTGCTTCTGGTTTCCACATCACCTTGATGCTTTTACCATCAGAGTTTCAGGGTGCCTTTCAGGGTTTTAATTTATGTTTCACACAACGCCCCAACTTCATTGGAATCAGGGTTGTATATATTAGCTGAATACATACAAGTGATATTATAAATAACACTACTTTTATAGAATTTATAGGGTACTAAAGTTTAAGATATCTACATTTCTAACATACGTGTGCTATATGTTGGCTTTTTGCATGATTGTAAAATAAATTTTCTTATAGTGATATATCAAAACGCGGAATAAAGAAAATGTGGGAGGGTTAACTGTAATTTATTGAAGATAAAAAAATTAATGATATTAACAATCATTTACATGCAAGAATAAAAGTCATTGTTATGTTAATGCAGCTTTTTCTGTGCATTTGTATACAATTGCAAACAAGCATTTGTAGTTTTTGTAACACATCTAAACCAAGTGCCACACTGCAAAGCTCCAGTCTGCTGCTCATTTACAGCCTGAGGTTATCCAAGCCTGGTTTTCCCTTCGCAGAACTGCACATATGCAGTGTTCCAATGCATGTAAGCCAGGAATAATTGTTTATCTTTCAGCTGTTGACTTGGGAGGCTGAACTCAACTGATAGGGCTTTTTATTAAACATGCTGTGGAAGAACGTGGCTCAGAGAGACTGTTGCTAGAGCTGCTGTGTGTTTATCTACTTCCAGCAAAGCTCATATAGCTTAAAGCCTCAAGGTGATTTAGGATAGAGCCTTTGGTTCCTGAGCCAGTTCCTTAAGCTGTTCTTTTGCCCGAATGCGATTGCAGCATTTGGTGCAAAAAACAAAGAAACAAATTTGAAACAAAAAAACTTCCGGGAAGGACAAATCAGACTGGATCTGTCATCTGTTTGTAGGATAAAAATTGCACAAATAGAATATGAGAATTTTATGAGGAGGTGGGATTTTTATATCTAAAAGCTACCATGGTTTGGTATGGCAGGCTGCTCAGATCTGTTGTGAGTCAAAATAAAATGTCAGAATTTGTTTGTCATGCTTGGCACGAAGTCCCATCAAACTACTTTTGGCACTTCTGAGGAATGAATGATGGCTCCATGGCTTCAGTGGCTGAACCGCAGCTGAGTATTTTTTTGGATGAAGAATAGAGATAAAGGGGTGTGTAATCTTTACCGTAAGGGATCAGGATATTTTGAAGCAAAAAAAAAAAAATACAAAAAAAACTTTATGGTTTTATATTTGTTTGATTTGATTGCAATAAAAATTATAGTAAAAATATACTTGTGAACTTGAATTATTTACAATGATATTCCTAAAACAAGAATTCCCTATTTCAGATTAAAACAATGTCACTGCCTATACAGAGGCAAAATTATTTTTAATATACTACGGAAATTATGCAAAATGTACATACAATAATAAGTTCAACCTGACCCATACATATTTTATTCACTGCGTCTTTAAACTACATATTATATAGAGTGCTAATAATTGAAAATTTGTGGGATAGTAAATGATTTTGAACATCCTTACACATCTTTGCTAGATACATATTTCTGAAGATACGTTGTGTAAATATAGTGCTCACAAAATTTTAAATATCCCATAACGAAATATCACCTAATTTTTGTAAAAGTGTATAAACCATTACTGCACTGTTTAACAACATGACTGGCATACAGGAAAACAGCTTGTGCTTGCTGTTCCTAAAAAAAAAGAGTCATAAAATGGATATATTCCATTTAACAAAAGTAATTCTTCTGGTAATCTGTTTTGGGGTTTGAATGTGTTCTGAATGCTACGGCTTTGGCAGCTCTCTGTCAGAGAAGTGGCAATGCCATGTGCTGAAGCAAACAAGATAAGATGTGATGAAATTAGTGTGACTGAAATATTTAAATGTAATGAATGCATCTTGCTGACATTTATATTGTCTGACATCTGCTGTTTATTTGCACGAGTTGAGATTAAATATTGTTTGACAGCACACACGAATATACCCAGATACAGTACATACAGCAGCTTTTGTTCATTTGGATCTCTGCTAGATTTTTAAACATGACGGTGAGACAATAAGCACTGACTTGCGCTGACATTCCTGTGCATTTTTAAGGTGTCTGATGGAGTTGAGTTCAAGGTTCTATGCAAGCCAGCCAAGCTCTCAATCAAGGTTGGCAAACCAATTCTGTGTAGTTTTGTTTTAGGAGAGCAGGACAGAAGGTTGATGAGCTGACTTGTTATAAGCAGAAACTTATATTTGTAGCATATTTAACCATTCCACTACCACTGGGGGTCTATGGTAAATCCAACATTTTTTGCTTTATATTATGGATGTGAGTGTTACTCAGACCTTTTTTTCTATATACACTGGTCACAAAAATTAGGGCTTTCAATTAGGGATTTCATTATGGGATATTACATTTTGTAGTATGCCCTAATTTTATGAGCAGTGTGGTTGACGAGCTGTTGCTAGTGTTTCGGCTGCACTTGTCAACTGTTGCTACACTATAGGATTTAGATTAGTTGTTAGATTTGTTTTTCGGCAGATTCCTGACACATTTGCAGCATTTAGCAGACGCCTCTTATCCAGAACGAACTGATACATTCTGGCTTAAGGACCCAACTGTGGTAGCTTGGCGTAGATGGGATTTAAACTCATTAGGTCCAGTACCTTAACCGCTAAACCACTACAGTCCCTGACACCTCCCTTTTGTTGGGCAGGCCTGAGGAGTGCACCCCACCTGCTGAGGTTACTCCATAAACACACTATCCAACATTCATGTTACAAGATCCTCAGACACTGTCTACTGTTTACAAATCTAAATCAAAATCAGTATAACAATTTAAGTTCAGAGTTAAGCAACCTTTAATAAATGTTGGAATGTATTACTATTTTGGTATTTTCCCCTACGTTCACTCAAGCTGGGATCAACTCCACAAGTTTTTGCAAAATCCGATGATACATGTTCTCCCAGCATTTCACATTATTTCAGAGAACATACTGTGTTGTTACTAAATGCTTGGCTTTCTCTGTCTTTAAAGTGACCTTAAATGTATGACTGGGTGGCTGCTGTGAAAAATCAGTGACAGTTAGCATTATTTGTTTGTTTGTTTGTTTATTTGTTCATGTGGAGTTATCTTAAGCAGTAGGTCACTATTGTAATATTTTTCAAATAAGTGCCATTATAAGCGACACAAATGTCATACTTCTGGCAAAGTCACAAATGCAATGACCATCCATTACTTTATTGTAATACAATTTAAAAACCTTCATAAAAATATTTTTGTATATATATATATATATAGGTAAGATATTTATATGTAATATAAATTTATATGTTTATTCAATTAAACACAATGAATAAGACTGTTTACTTATTTTCCCATTAGGGAATACAGTGCCAATTAATTCTTAAGCCATCTTATTATGGGAATAATTACTCTTGTAATGTAAGAATTTTCTATGCTGTCTTAACTTTCTCTTAAGTAAAACATATTTGAAATGCTGTACATCTATAATGTTGTGTTAGTGCTGAACATCTGTTGCTTTGAACAGTAATTGTTTTATCACTTTTTCATGTGTATTTAATTTGGATTGTCATTTTGTACAATCCTTTGTCAGTGTCAGTTGTGTTTGTGCCATTGTTAAATGGGCCATATCCTCATGCATTTTTATGAATATCCCAAAGTTCACTGGACGGATGCACCAGACAGAGCTGTAGTCCATCGCAGGGCTCAACAGGGGTCACTGTGCATTACATACAGACATGTAAATAAGGCCTAAACCTTTAGATGCCAACTTTGATTTAAAAAAATAGTGTCTGTTATTAGGCACATGGCACACTAGTATTTTTGTCTCTGTATATAGTGTATAAGTACAAATACATTAGCTATATTCATGCATTGAATGTTCCATACAGTGTGGAATTTCTGTTTTCTGGAACAGGTTAAATGCATTTACATTATTCCTTATAGGAATAATCATAGCTTACAATGAGTACCACTCTAGTTGTACAGTATATGAGCTTTGTTCTGCTTCACAGCCTTTTTCAGATTTCATAATTACTACAAATCACCTACTGCAGAACTAATGAGTCAGTTTTTTTGTAAAGCAAACTGTACTGTAAAAGTGTTAAACACTTATTCTGTTGATCTTTGTTGTCTTATATTGTTGGCTATAATGTTTTCCAACTGTCTTCCCTAAAATTGCATCCTTTATTTCAACAGTTTGTGATGGAAGCGTGATATTCTTCAGATTAGCCTTCGTTTTCGTCTAGACATAAAATCTGTGTTTTTCCTTCAGGGTGCATCCTGGAGTCTGTGTGGATGAACGTGTCAGTCAACGTGCCTGTCTTTGTGTTTGCAGGTGTGTTGTTTGGACAGGGGATGACAGAGTGTTCTTCTTCAACCCTACAATGCAGCTGTCTGTATGGGAGAAACCGGTAGACCTTCAAGACCGGGGAGACCTCAACAAAATAATAGAGGATCCTCCGCATAAACGCAAGAAAGACTCACTGGGTAAGACAGTGCTTTTGTGAGCTTTACAGCTTTAAAGGACAGAGTAGCATCATTCGACTGACAGGTCTGCTTCTTTGTTTAGTCTAGAAATGAGATTTTAAACATCAATATGATAACCATGTCCCAGTGTAATCCCTGTTCACTTATAACCCGGCTAAAAAAGGCTAATATTGAGTATTTCTCATGGATTAACTAATAACAAATTATCTGATGTCAGTGCCTCTGCAAATATTGAATTAGTTTCTGATTTTGTCAAGATGTTATTACCCTCCTGACTAGTTCCCCCACAGCTTGTATTCTTTTATTGATTTATTCTTATTGAAATCACTGGGTGATTAGCTATTGACGTTGAAAGTTCATAAACAGGTTTATGGAATTAGGATGGATAAAGCCATGGATGTATTATATATCTGTATATAATAATATTTGTACCATGAAGAAGGAATTGATTATTTCTTCCATCATGTTAATTTTACCTCCTGAGAAACGGACTTTCATTAGATAACGCTATTGATAAAGATGATGCTTAACCCAAAATGCACCAGTGCAGAAACACTGTTGCTCACTTTTAGCAAAATATGTTTTTCTTTAGAGGACGGCTCGAATTCTGAGGACATAGATGATGAGGATGACTGCATTTTGAAATCCAAACGCAACAGGTATGCCCCATTAAGCCTCACTGTTCATTACAGTTTTAATGAACAGATTGAGTATCATAACACCTCAGTAAGTCATTGCTGTTTAATCTGTATGCTGGATTTAGCTCACACTCCTGAAGCAATCTTTCTGAGAACTGATCCCATTTTAACAGATGGCCTTTTGAAGAATTCAGCCAGTGAAAGTACAGCCAAGAATGTGTATCAGGTTCCTGTCATTTGCATTGCAAGAAGATCTGGGGAGTACGTGGTGGTGTCAGTATTTATCCCTGCAAATGTAGCAATACCTGCAAAATGTTGGAATGGTCAGGGAGCTTGAGGGTGCGAGTCATAGTTATAGTCATATTATTAGCGACAGTCAACACCATTGTCTGGTTTTAACAGATGTCATTTCCCTTTGATTTAGACTGGAAGGGCCATCTGACTGTACGACTTCTAGTGCTGAGAAGAAGGATGAGAAATGCTCAGCGTCTAATCAGACGGTTCAGCCGCATGAAATGAGGATCACACACTTTAGAGATATGCTTCTAGAGAGAGGGGTGAGCATATTAAGCACACTGTAAGCAATATGAAAGCATTCATGTCAAACAAAGCATTTGCATTTTTGCATTGTGAATTATTTGTTATCTTCAGACTCAGGTGCCATTCTAAGCAAAATATTTCTTGTTAACACTGCATGAACTGTAATCCAACATTCACAACAGAGGGAGTAACAGTAACTGTACATTGTGTTTAAAAACCCAGTAACATGTCTGCATTTGCTACAGCCATACCAGAGCCTTAATAATATAGCATTGCTGAGAAACGTCCATAACTCTAACAATATCTAATTAAATAGTTCAAGTACTCACAGTACAAGGACTCTGCCACCTCACTGCTGGAAAAAAGAACTTTCAGGTTGTACTCCACTACTCCTGAACACATTGGTGTGTGTGTGTATGATATCTGTACACTGTATTCAGTATCATGGCATATCAATGCATATCAGAGCAAACACCAAGTGATGAGGAGGAAAAAAACTGCCTTTATAGCTCAGAGACAGGATTGTGTGGAAGCACAGATCTGTAGAAGGCTACAAAACATTCTACTGCACTGGAAGTTCCCAGGAGCACAGTTGCCTTCAAAATACATAAATGCATGAGTTTGGAACAACCAGGACTCTTCCTTAAGCTGTCCGTGCTAACAAACTAAGAAATAAGAAGAAGAAGAAGAAAAGAAAAAAGAAAGAAAGGCCTTGGTAAGAGAGGTGACCAAGAACCCAATGGTCACTATGAGCTCTAAAGATCATGTGTGCAGATGAATACTCCACCTGTGAACCCCAATCTGGGCTTTATATATTTTTGTTGCTCATTGTTTGTTAGTCCTTCAAGTGTTTTTTTGCAAAACCCAGGAAAACTTTTATGTGTCTTTTACTGAGGGGAGGCTTAGTCTGGCCAATCTGCCATAAAAGGCAAGGTATTATAAAACAAACTTGATTTTTAATGAATTATCATTGTATTAAAGCAATTCTGGTTGCCTGTTGGAGGTCAATGTTTGGGACAAGGCCAAACGTAGAAAAAGTACTGCTATTTAAATGTATTAAAACATATAATAATTATTTTGGTGATTAAATATTTTAATACCTAAGATATTTATTTTGTTATAAAATATTTCTAACATGAATATATAACCTGGGGACATAAAAGTGCCGCTAATTAAAGAATCACTCATATATTAGCATTAACAATATTCATATAGTGATCATTTCAGTGCCATGATTATGAGAAAAAACCTCTGTATGTAAAGAATCTCAATCAATAGTTTATGCTGGAAGACAGTAAGAAGATATCTGACATGTAGATATATAGAATAGATTTTTTTGTTTTTGTTGTTCATGCTTATGGTTATGTTTGGTTTACCAGGTGTCTGCATTCTCCACATGGGAGAAAGAATTACACAAAATTGTGTTTGATCCACGTTATCTACTTTTGGGGACAGATGAGCGTAAACAGGTAAGACTGACCCTCTGAGGTCTGCTCTTTCAATTATTTAAATGGTTCCATTTTTCTGAGGCTCTTTTTATACCTGGACAGTTTATTCAAGATTTATTTGGTTCAAAATGGTAACTGAGGAGAATTTTGAATTCTGGTGTTCACACTGTCACACTGTTCACACTGGTGTTCACACTTTTAGGAATTTAATTCTGGTCACAAAGGAGTATTTGTCAAGAAAATGTTAACCTATGACAACAAGCTTAAATTGTTAAAACAGGACATAATGTGTATATGACATTCTGAACCCAATACATAAATTGCATTTCAGTGTTTGGATGGGGTTATATACCTGTAGATGATACACTATATACAGTACGGGTGTGATCTCATCTATCACAATCCTAATTGAGAAGCATCACGAAGACGGTTTCAGTTTAAAGTGCTGAAGTCAATAAATACTGGTACTGATACTGATCTAAACTCAGAGTCTGCTACATCAGCTTCACAAGAACATATTTAGAACTTCAAATAGAATTATAAAAGCAAACGAACTACTTCAAACCAAATCACACTAAATATTCTTCAGAAATATTGACTTATTGTAGTCAGCTTTAAAAACTATTAATATGTAATATGTAATGCTTTAACACTTTCAATAACATATGTAACAATATTAGATCAAACGTGCACAGGTTTGGGTGAAGGGGGTGGACCAAACCACTGTGAGGCATATACAGGGGGAAAGCAACACTTTTTATTCATATTTACTTATTGCACCTATTCTGCATTTATAATGAACTACCCCTTTTTTGTGAGCATGATATTATTGTGTCTAAAGTTATTTCAAAGCACATTACTATATGTTATTTAAAATTATATCATTACGTTTTGAACAGTTATCTTGAAAAACTATCTACTTTTAATTGGATCCCCCACAGGATTTCTATCTGAACAGAAATCCCAAGGAGATTGAGATGGGATTTGTTGGACCAGTGGCTGCTGTAGTCTCAGATTTATGTTCTTGCATGAAAAATGTGGTCTTCTACTACTGTAGCACATCTGCCTCAAGTATCTGATCTTATTGAAGAAAGCAGCATTTTTGTAGCTTAAACATGCTTGTCTCTTTTCCATAGTTTTCAGTCGCATCTTTGCACTTACAAAACTACGACTCACTGTATGTTTTTCACATCACTGGATGTAATTCCTGTCTAAAACCAACAGCGATGCCATGGACAGGGTTACTTAGGTCACATTTTCCCATTAACATGATTGATGGAAACATTGGCTGGAAAACTTGAACTGTGTGTGCAGGGGCATTAAGACTACTGGGGCACACACACAATTTAACAGCTGCTTGCCAATCAAATATCAGGTGTGATTAAAAACTAAGGACTCTACATTTTTTAATTATTTGCAATAATTACATTTTAACATAACGGATGCCTTTGGTACATTCCTGATAGCCTTTGCTTTAGTGGTCTAATATGTAACTAATATGTAATATCTTGACTGCATGCCAGAGCGCAAACACCAAGCATGAAGTCAAAGGAATTGTCTGTAGACCTCCGAGACAAAACTGCCTCGAGGCACAAATCTGGGGAAGGATACAGAAAAGTTTCTGCTGCTTTGAAGGTCCCAATGAGCACAGTGGCTTCCATCATTCGTAAATGGAAGAAGTTTGGAACCACCAGGACTC
>JAVSBV010035453.1:0-24901 GCA_033117975.1 Parotocinclus spilosoma | reverse complement strand
GATTTATATATATATATGTATATATATATATATATATATATATATATATATATATATATATATAAGGTTCTGGATTAGGTAGGAATGTGCTCCAAATATGAGGTACGGGTTTTGTCGGTATAAGTTGTTCCGACAAGATCCGGCTAAAATTTAATTGCATTAATTAAAAAAAAAATTAAATAGGGATTCCAAGTTCCTTTTTGCTTTATTTATGGAAAACTTACCAATTAAATAACTAGTTGACCAGTAAAAATGACCAGTCGTGCAACCCCTACATAGTAAAAATAAGCCGATACACTGCATTGATAGAAAAAGCAGAGTGAATACTGCTAACATATGAGACTGTGTTTATGCGGCAGAAGGGCCAGGCTCCAGATCCCACCTCTTCCAAGGTGCCACTGCTTGCTCCTCGAGCAATGCTTAGCCCACAATTGTAAGATTATATCATCTGTAAAAGCATGTGCTAAAATACTAAATGTGCTGTTTCTTTGCAAAGCAGCACACCAGAGTTGAATGCACTTTTCAGAACCTTGCAACATATCTTGCATGAATACACCAGACTCTCATATCTTATTCCATGAATGTGTATGTTTGTTTGTGAAAGAAATAGTCAAGAGTCACAGTGTAAGGGGAAGCTAAATGCGTCTGTGCACTGCACACACCTCTACAGTGAGTTAAGATTGTATCCATCTTAAATTGTAAAAAAAAAATAAAAATCAATGAGTACCAGTACCTTATTACCTCGCCAGTACCATATTATAAATAAATCAATGTATGAAAAACTCTGCAGTATCCAGGTTATATAATCAGTGCAGGTACACTACACTAGCTCGTATATCATTGTTAAATATGTTATATATATTGCCCCTATCAAAATATCCCCTAATTTTGTGACTTAGGTGTTTGGACAACGCATAATGCTAAGTGATGCATAGCTGTACGGAGTACAACAGTACAGTATGTGTTCTGAAATGCAGCCATGGTGAAAACTACTTCATAGAACAGTCTTTTACTGGCATCCACACTAGCAAACTGCAAGGCTGTCACATTCCCAGAAAGCAGGTAACTCAAGAAACTGACATAAAGCAAGTGTACGTGCTTTATTACCATGATAAGACCACAGTGGTAAGAAGAAGTCTGGGGTGCTAAGGTAACAGACACGGTGCTAATATAAACAGACAGAGCTAATCCTAATACCGGGGCACTTGGCTAACAGTTAACACTAACAAATAACAGGCAGACAACAGTCTACCGTGTAATGATAACACAATGAGACAACGTGCTAATACAAACAAAGTACTATTACTACTGCACACAGACAAGTGAACAGGTGTGTTAATACAAACGGACACAGTGGTAATGTGGGCTAAGCTCTAACATACACGAAACAAGGAGAAACAAGAACTCACAAACCAAACACTGAGAATGAAGGGAACCAGAAGCCAATATGTTTGAAGTTTGAAGAAATCAGGCAAAGAAGCGATGTGAAATAAGGGTTTAATAAGGGTGAAAAGGGTAAGAGGAGAGCCATGTAGGAGGATATGGCCCTCCAGGACACATCATCCTGATAAAGGCTTTAATAACATGTCTTTATTTAAATTAGATAGATTTTGCTTGTTATTTTGATCTCTAAAATAAAACTAATGTTTGGATACAAAGAATGGCTTTAGTATTTCCTTACAAATGTGTATATGGTTTTATCAATAATTATAATTAAATGAATTGGTAGCATTTATCTTGGGCCTTGTTAGTTGTATGTTGTTAGAACCCATCTCTGTCGTGTATTACATCATCATGTATTGCCCGAAAGTGGAAGCAGATTCACACTCGCTCTGAATCTGAGTCTGACCACGGTCAGGTGGTATTTTTGCAGTAAGGGTGGCTGTGTATTTAAATCATGTACAAACAAAAATTTGTTTGTAGGAACTGACAAGCATTTATTTTTTAACTGGAATATTTCTGAACAGGAAGCTAAATTTGATACCGAACCCTATTTAACAGTCTAAAAAATCACTCAGAGACAAAGCACTTACCATGTCTGTGTCTGAAACTGGGCCAAAACTGGTGACGTAGATATTGGTCCGGACTTCAGTCACGCTTTCTGATTGAAAGGAAAAGTGAGGTACATTTTAAGACCCGGCTTATCAATCTAGAATACGTAATGGAGTTCAGAGTTACACAGCTTAGTTTAAAATAAATGCTGCAAAGTCTGAACAACGTTCCTAATGACTAACTGTATTGCTTTCACAGCAGCAGACTAATGAGCAATGGTAAAAAAAGGAAATGGCAAAAATGTAAGCTTGCGTTTACATTGGTTTCGGCTAATGTTTTTATCAAGGCTCATCTGGCAGAATCATTACCATAAAAGAAACATCTGAGGCAAACAAATCCAAAACAAACCACTTGAAACGCCGTATGAGATTACATATGCAGTACATATTTTAGGGTGTAATGATAATATCTAATTATTTCTCTCATCTCTTTTAAACAATGGAACAAAAAAGGAAAACAAATGCTTATATGGTCTATAGTAGCAAGTATTTAGTGTGAACCTTTTTTTGGGATTCCAAAGTTGAACCCTCTACAGTCCAATCAGGATTGGTCGTCTTTTTGCAAGGGTAGAAGCCATGAAACCATTTTCAAAAGTAAAATATATGCTGAAATTTACAAAGATTTGAATAAAGGTCGATGGAAAAGAGTGATATACCCCAAGTTCTAAAAATCTAACGGTGGACTAAGCCTTCTGCACAGTATTGTAGATGTAAAGTAATATTGTATAATTTAATGTAATAACAGATGACAAATGTATTCAATGTATGTATCTAATGTAATAATAAGATATGGGCATAAGATATGCATAAGATATGCATACTGCTCACAAAAATTAGGGGCTACTTCAAAATGAAATATCCAATAATGGAATATCCCCTAATTTTGTGAGCAGTGTAGTAGTATTGATTGGGTAAACCATATCAGTGCAGTATAGTGCAATACTTGAGTAATAGTATAAACTGCCAAATTCTGACAGCAGAAATTATCTACAGATATGGATTGTGACACTCACAGTACTGGGTTTTCTATTAGCAATTTAAGGTTAAATTGTGTAGAAAAGGATTAGGAGGGCAGAATTTTATGGATCTGAAGCTGAAAACAAGGCTCATATAAGACTCTCCATTTGTCATAATGCAGCAAAGAGCTCAATGACCTATTCATCAAAAAATATATATATATTACTATATCCCTTGACTGTTTTAATTTCACTGTGGTTTACATCAGCAACACTTGCACACCTACCCGGAGTAAGAAAACATAATGGGTTGTATTCATGCAGTAATCCCTGAGGTGTCTGGCACATGCTCATAAACACTGGCATTACATTTACCTGAAGTTATCTGCAATTACTATTGTCACTGGTCTGTGAAGGAAGAGGCATTAAATGGGCCTACTGTTCCACGAAATTCACTTCAAGAACACTTCAATCATTTTCCTGAACTGCAATGACACACTTTTAGCAGCTCCTAAGGCTGTGTATCTGTAAGTAATAATAGTGTAATACTTTCCTTCTTCACTTTGTATAATCTGATTTACATAATTGTAACTGACATTGCTTTACAACAGTAACCTGGCATGAATTTGTATTCAATTTTCATATTTTACTTTATCTGTTTAAAAATTTCCTTTTAATTGTTCTGACCCAGAGGTTCAAATTTGAAGCCTAGGAATAAGCCAGAGGAACTTACGTTTTATTGAACCCTAGGGTAAACCCAAAGGACATACTTTTTGTTGAACAGAAAGAAGAATCCAAAATACTTAAATTAGGTTGAACCCTAGGAAGAAACCAAGGGGCTTATGTTTTGTTGAATGTCAGAAAGACGCTAACAGACTATTCTGTACCCTATGAGGGACACAAAGGGCTTATACAGAAGCCAAAAGTGTTACATTTTTGGAATCCTAGAATGGGCTTACATTGGTTTA
This sequence comes from Parotocinclus spilosoma, assembly GCA_033117975.1. Classification (NCBI taxonomy): domain Eukaryota; kingdom Metazoa; phylum Chordata; class Actinopteri; order Siluriformes; family Loricariidae; genus Parotocinclus; species Parotocinclus spilosoma. The sequence goes on along the minus strand of JAVSBV010035453.1, from coordinate 20,926 downwards.
AACTCTAAAAAGAAGCCAGATGGTTACATTTTGTTGAATCCAAGGAAGGAGCCAAATGATTTATGTATTGCCGAATATTTGGTAGAATCTAAAATGTTTACACTTTGTTTACCCCTATATGAAAAAGCCTTAATGATTTACATTTTCAAACAGTGGGAGGCAGACAAAGTGCTTTTGTTTTGTTGAATCCTGGGAAGAAGCCAAAGGGCTTATGTTGTGAAGGAAGAAGCCAAAGGACTCGTGTTTTGTTGAATCCCAGGAAGGAGCCAAAAGATGTACATTTTTTTACTCTTGGAATAAGTCAAATGACTTATGTTGTGTTAAATTACAATTAATCCAAACCAAAATACAAACACTGCTGAACCATAGGTAGTTTTCCTTTGACTGTTTTTATGCCTTTAAACTATTTGTATGTTTTACTGCCTTGCTTGTAAAGCATTTTGAATTACCCGTGTGTATGGATTGTTCTACAAAGGCAAACCCACTTGTGAATCTAAGAGAACAAGATCTCAAAGTATGTGTAATAGAAAAAGGGACTGTGCTGTCAGTGCACAGCAGGGGCTGGGCAAGACACCCATTCCACGGTTGGGTCTACACCCAGATCAATCATGTTCCGCTGTGAGACAAGAGAATGGACACCAAGAGGGAATAACATGGGTATAGAATACAAATCTTTGGCTCACCTCCCAGACCGGGGCGCAGCCTGTTGTCATAGCCATCCAGCAAGCGGTCCAAAATCCGTGTAAAAATAGTAATGTTGTCTTTGCTGTCATCAGGAAGAGGTTCTCTGTGTCCAGCTACGGCCCTGTAGAGGAATAGTAAGTGTAAGAGAAGGTAAAGGTTAGGGTTTGAGTCAAGTTCTGCCTGTCTGAAATGATCAAAGAAAATGCAAGGTAATCTAAGGCAATACACGAGAGGAAAGGAGAGGCAGAGAAATGGATGTGGTAAAAACAAAGGATACACATGTGGGAGGAAGCACTGTGAATAAGGACAATAAAATAAGATTGCTGCAGAGGATATGACAGCTTACTATTGGTCAAAATCTCTGCTCTATCTGTGAACACTAAGTCTTCCCACTCTGGTGGGACCTACGGTCATTACAAATCACCTTAGATCAACTTTGTAAGAAAGAAAATAAAACATTTACTGAATGGATGCAGGGAACATGCAGGGAACAATCAAAGCAATCTGAGCCTACAGCAACATTTCCTTATCTTCAGCCTCTCCATACTTCCAATTTCCTGTTTTTGAAAATCTGTCAACAGTGCCATGTTTCCTCTTTCAGTATGCAGTACTCAGTGGAAAACTCAAGTATTTTCTAATTCATGCTTCACAAAGTTCAGCAGCAGCTATGTTTAAGCCAGAAAAAAAATATGTCAAAAATATGTCAGTGATGAAGTGTGTATACTGAGCAAGTAAAAACCACAATTTTGGAATCATCACTTTGTGGTGGTAAACTCAGCCTTTTTACTTTATAGCAAATAAACAACCCGTTTTTGACGAATAGATGAATATTCTGACTTTTTTAAGCATTCATTCATTTGTCATGTTTGTTTATCCTGGACGGGATAATGGGAGCTGATGCCAAGCCGACAACACAAAGCGGAAACACTTACACACTCAAACACACATTCACACACTGAGGGCACTTTGGAAACACCAATTTACACATCTTTGGAATGTGGGAGGGAACTGGAGTACTCAGAGGAAACCCATGCAGACAGAGGGAGAACATGCAAACCCCACACAGGTGAAGCCCAGGGGCGGGATCTAACCGGAGAACTCAGAGGCACCACTGCACAACCACGATTTCCCCTTTGTAAAGCAGACCTCAACAAACTAAATACAATTAATGAATGGTGTTTGTTTTGAAGATGTTGAGGGCTTGGGCATTACAAGCATAAGAAAACAAAGAAAACATGACCTCAATAAGAGTTACGTCAACTAAACAAATGGAAAGTATTATTAAACTCCAACACATAGTCTGGCACATAGTTTTTCTTTGTCAGCTGTCTAACGAGGAGGAGGAATATAAATAGGAAGCTCATAAAAGAAAAATGGAAATTTAGACCAAAAAGACATGAGGCATGAAGATAGAAAACTTAAAGCAATATACGTTGAAAAAAAAAGTGCACTGCTAAAACAAATGTAAAAAAAAAAAACCCAACAAACCAGAGACTGGACTTTTGCAACAAATCTGTAAGAAAGTGGCTGAACAAAATCCCGTAGAATTTACATACACAAAATATCTAAAACGTGAGAGACAAGGCTACAGTGAGCTAAAAAGAAGCAATTAATGGAGTGTGGATAATTGGGAAGAATCACCAATCTGCAATAGCCATGAGACATTATGCTGAAATGATGCTTGTCTTGGTATTTTCATTCTAATGAAATATATAAAGGTGACAGCCTGAAACAAAAAACAAATTTGCCCACTCATTTATGATATTCTGTTGGATGTTGGGTAAAAGACCAAGGGAGACGCCAATCATTGCCTCATCAACTAATGTATGACTGTACACAGGATTTTGAATAGAAATCAATGGAAAGCAGGTTCTGATTTCTTTAGGTTGATATTGCATCTTAATCACAGAACAAAGAGTGTTGAATCTTTTCTACAGGGAAGACATACTAACCCAATGACAGCTATGGAACAATAATCATTCAGAGTGATAACTGTGATTTGTTTATTTGGTATGACCTGAAAAAGCTAAGTCACCATCCTCCAAATGTGGTCATTCCATAATACTTGTTGGGTGTAGTTCAATTAATGGAAGTTCAGGCAAATTAACAAGGCTTATCACACTGAATACAGATCTGCAGCAAATCTGACTCTGGGGTTTGGCTGTGTAATATCTAATGAGTTGCAAATAAGGTCTTCAATATGCAGTCAATCCTCCCATCCTTAATTACCCTAAATATGTGGCACAATTACCTTTGGTTGAGACCATAATTCCCAAGCGAGCAGTGTGCCGGAGCAATAGGGGACATGAACAACAGACAGCTGACAACATAATGAGCACCTTCCTCAATCAACTCGAGAGCTTTGCTAGGTCTGACCCAGTAGCGTTAGTGTTCGAGCATCCAAAACACATTTATAAGCACACTGACATGGTGAAATACTAATTAGCTTTCTGTTCTGGTTACGTGAGAAGACAATCATTGGATCTCCAGGCTTACAAAATGGACTTTGCGAGAGTAAATCTAAGCATTACATATCCAAAAAATATATATAGTTATGGCACAGAAGCCTGCAGAGCTAGATTTTGGAAATTGGCCTTTAAAAATCATTTTGTAATTATAAGAAAAACATAATATTACAAAGTGTATCTTGACCAGTATATATTAAGAGTCCTGACAATTTTAGCCTGTAATAATCATATAATAACTAAGAGTCATGATCATGATAAATTTACAGTATTTAGCAGATGCAATTATCCAGAGCAACTTACAAAAGTGCTCAGACATCAGCAACATAATTCATTCCTAATAATCAGGAATCTAAACAAGAACACACTTCTGAAACTGTAACGGTTGTGTTTTTTTAAGAGAGGTACCAAACACTTCACACACTGATCATTTTATTAGGTACACCTTTCTTCGACACTCACTGTGCATTTTATGTGTTCCACTTACCATATAGAAGCACTATGTAGTTCTACAATTACAGACAGTAGTCCATTTGTTTCTCTACATACTTTATCTTCTTTACTCTATTTGTTAATGGTCAGGACCCCAACAGGACCAGAACAGATCAGGCACTATCATCTATTTTTAGTAAAGACATAATAAGCACTAAAAATGGAAACAGTTTTCATTTGATTATTTCCAGTTAAGTACAGAAAGGCCACCAATATCATCTTTCGAACATCTACGTTCACAGTTAAGCAAGAAAGCAATTTAAAGGTGGCCGGGACTTCATTCTAGAAAAAATCAAGTAGAGGTAAAACATTAAGCTTAAACAGTGTCTAACACATGAATATGGGGTAAAAGCATAATTCTACACAGACCTTGTATGAGTTGAGAAACTTGTGGCATACACAACTTGTATGCCATTTCCAGCCAAAACATCTCAATCGCACAATAACTTATGGTCAGTACGCTTATTTTAGCCGAAATCCTGATATAACCTGCTCACAAAAATCAGGGGATATTTCAAAATGAAATATTCCATAAGGAAATAGTATTTAATTGATGTGAGTGGTGTATATCAAAAGACGGCTTTTTAAAATAATAAAAAATGGGGATTTTCACTTTGCTTGCATGACATTACATAATGTTTAAAGTTGGAAAACAGGTAAGAAAGCTTTTGTGTAGGCACTGTAATAAGTACTTAAAGATAAATTGACAAGATGCACCTCTATCTCTTACAGTCTCTAACATTTATTGTGCATTTTGTATGTTTCTTGTGGTTTAGTTTAAGAGCAACACTGTGCTACTTGAGTGGTATCACAACCCCTGCGCCATCGAGGATAGTTTCATATTGCAAGCATTGACTACCATTGTGTTATAGCAACACTAGAACTTTGTGAGCTAAATCCCACAGCGTGTGTACTCAGAAGACACAAGCTGAGCTACAGCATTGATCAGCCCGATAGTTCCGGGCATACCACCAAGATACAGAATCTCAGGGAGCAGTCTGGGATTTGATAACCTCACCAAACTCAACATGACACAGCACAACAAAGGCAAGTGGGATTAGCTGGATTGTGGTCAGAATACTGAATACATATACATCAGTAACTGATTGCGAGTAGATCTAATGTACTCCCATGTTGTACATATACTTTAGGTAATACGTAAAAGTACACTGCTCACAAAGATATCCCTTAATATTTGTGAGTTCTATATACAGAAAGTCAATATTTCTAAAACGATCTAGTTTATACAGTGTTCATGGTTAAAGGGGTGAATAAGTTGCAATATAATTTCTGTGAACCACTGAATGTCATTTTGAATCTTAAATGGCCTTTCCAACAGTTGTGCGCCCAACTAACCCTTCAGAAAGTATGTAATATTATTATTATATCAATTTCATGAATAAAGAAAAATTAAGAAAATAAAGTCAACCAAATCAAACTGCTTTTCTGTGTTTTCTTGGTTGCCACAGGATGCAAATTTGACATGAGAGGTGCCGACCAATCACAATTAAATGTTAGAAAGACTTCTGTCTGTGTTTGCATGACCCTTCTGCTAATACTTTGAAAGGGTTGCTTATGTGAGTCTGTTAACAAAAGGACAAAATACCAGACCAATCATAATTAAGATTTTCACTACGAGGGCTAGCCCATAGCTGCCTACCCCTTCTGGGCCAGCCTTTCATTGCACTTACTTTAACCACTTGTAACCTGCCAAAGCACGATTGTCCCCCTTTCTCACTCACCTGCTGACTTGTACTCACATTGTACATGCACTTACTTTGTGGGCATGTCGACATACTGTCTTTGTTTATCCATTTATCAATTATAAATTGATGAATTTTGAATCCCCTAAGTTCACCTCTGAAAGTAGGGTTCAGCAAACCTCACCTGGCCACAATAAAGGCAGATCACACTAGTTAAAAGAACTGCACTTTGGAGGTCAAACGAGCTCAGACTTGGTACGAAACAGCTAATGTGAGAACACTCAGAGTTCATTTTGATATCTTCTCTCTTTGGCAGTTAACATATAGGTATACAGAAGAAATGTAATTGAGTCTGCAATATTAATCATGTTTGCTACGGCTGAATTACCTTCTCTCTCTTTTTTTGTTTTTTAACACACCTTGCAGCCACAGAGTTGAAGGAAGAAGAAAGGGCACACGAGGAGAAAGGAGATGAGAAAAAAGCTTGTAGTTAGAGAAAGTGAGAGATCTCTTCAAGGATATAGTTAGAGAGACTGTGAAAAAAGATGTGAAAAGGGTATGGTGGAAGAGAAAGTAAATGTTTTATTTGCAGAGCTGATGTGACAGTAATGAAGAGGAATGGAACAGCTGCCACCAGGGCCAACTGTCCTCCTGTGAGCCAGACCTGTATCTAAGCAAGAATCCAATGTCTTAATACGCCTCACGTGGGACCAGATGGGAACACATATGTCCCATGGCTGGCATTGCATAAATCTGTTCACTGCAGTATCTCACAGTTGTCGATTCCCATGGCTTCCAAGGAATGAACATTGTTTTCCTTAATATTTATTTGGATTATAATCAACATTTTATAATAAAAAACATATGTTATACAATAATTATGTATTTTAATCAATTGAATCAGGCATAGGAATCTGAAATGGGTTTGCTTGGATGAGTACAGATATAAATTTGTCTAGTTGACTAATGATGATATTATTATGATATTGTTCAAGTGACATAATGTGGCCTATAAATGGCAGCAGAGGAGCACCGTTTGATCACATGTTACTATCATACAGTTGCCATTTCACAAACGAATAGACTTGCAGGGTATTAAACTGTACTTAATGTACAGGGTCAAAAGTCAAATGTACAGTCAAAAGTCAGGACTTTTCTTAAAGGCTTCTAAAACCATTGTTAAGTGTTCTTTATTGGTAAAAATCTACTTGGAGTCGAAATGAGAAGTTCTAAAATGAAATAATGTTACTGTTCAAAAGTCAAAATGGTAAAGGCATTTGATTTGACATGGGAAAAGCAGTATGAATGCAAAAACAAATGCAGCAGAAAATATTCAAAATTTTCAATTGAAGGAAAGGAAGAAAAAAAAAAGAAAAAGCTAATTTTATTTGTATAGTCAGTACCCCCAAAGATCAGGTACTGTTAGGTTTGCGTATCGCTTGTATCCTGTCAATTCCAAATCTGCTAATTGATTCTGTTTCTTAGCGATTTCATGCTTTGATTCCAAAATGGTGAAAAATGGGCCAGTTTTTTTAAAAGCTTATATTTTTTAAAGTAATCATCCAAAAACTTCCAAAGTATTTTTCCATTACCCTTAAACCTATTATGTAATATATAGGTTATATATAGGTTAATATAATGTGTCAGAATGAAACCAGGTTTTGATACTGAGTCCTAAATATTCTGGGCACTGCAGTGACAATAATGTGGTGTGTTAGCGCGTTGGTATGCGTGGATTGGACACAGCAGTGCTGCTGGAGTTTAAAACACTGTGTTCACTCATCATGCACTCTGTTAGACATATCTTCCATATTACTCTATTTTCTTTCTGATTGCTATTCCTATTGGTTATAGTTCCCAAACTCCATCTGTCCTGTTATAATGCATTTATGAAATAGACTAAATTACTGAGTTTAAATACTAGATCAGCATCTATTTAAAAAAGCAGATCTTCTCTTCCACATGGGCCGCACTGCTATGATGAGAGGGTGCCACTACACATGCAGTACTTTGGTTCCAGTCTTTTCCTATTCCTTACCAACTCACTCAATCTGGCCTTCAATAGGTGATGTATTTCAGAAGATTATGCATTTTCTTTCAAGTATCTTATTGGGGAGAGCCTGGTGAGTTTTACGAACCTGCTAATAAATAGCTCATTCGAATATGCAGTGCTGTCTACTTCAAAAGACAAGAGCCTTCTACAAGCACCAGGCACTAATTAGCTGCAGTTGATAAGGGAGGGAGGAAAAAACACAATGCAGAGAAATGTCATTTCAAACAGAGGCATGGCATGGCCCTGCCATCCCATTTAAACTGACATTAGGTTCTATTGTCCCACCTGTCCTGTTTTTTTTCCCTGGCCCTGGACACATTATCTTCCCACCACACAGACAGCTGCACGAATAACTAAATAGGAAACGACAAAAGGAATCAGTCATACAGTGAGACATGGAATCACACCTTGTCAGAGGGCGAGGCTTACTCACTTGGCTTCTTATTAATATTGCTGTCGTTCATTCTGCTGAGAGGGCAGCACTGAGTGATAGCTCCTTAGTGAAGTGCAGGGAAAAGAAGATCTCTAATGGCATTTCCATGTGCAGTTGGTGTTGAAGTACAACAAATTAGCAGATAATTAAAATCATATCAATACTCCTTGTTACTGCTGGAGAGACAGTTTTCATCATGAAACAAGCATGTGTCGAAGATGACATACTTGAGTAAATAGCTTTCAGTCTCCAGTGCCTTTTGAACGTCTTCCCTCCCAGAAGTGTGGACTGGTCTTGTTAAAACCTATCACGTTACCATCCATTCTTTACTGCACAAACACATACATGTGGAGAAGCTGAGAAGCTCTTATTGGTTGGTTAGCTTTAGACTTTCAGCTAGGATTTCACAGTAATTTCTCTGGCCAGATTAAGCTTTTGATCTATAAACCTTTGTTTTTCATTAGTTTTTGCTGTTTGTTTTGCATTTTCAATGCATATTGCTTTGAGTTTTCTATTCAATTCAATTCAATTGTATTTGTGTAGCTCTTTTTACAATAGCCACTGTCACAAAGCAGCTTTACATTGACACATGAACAATTGTCACAAATTGAATTCTATTGTCCCTAATGAGCAAGCCAAATGGCAACTCAGTGCAGTGGAAAGGAAAAAATCCCTGAGTTTAAGAGGAAGAAACCTTGAGAGGAACCATCCTCAAATAGGTAGTAAACATAAAGGTGGCAGGTTTTATATCCTGGGGTACTACCCATGTGTTGGATTTCATTTTTGAAGGAGTTTAATAATCCTTTTCATTCCATTGTTCTGGTTAATAAAACTTCCTTGTAAGTGCTGCCTAACATTACTGAATTATGCCAGTATTTCCACGACTTTTCTACGACATGATCTCACAAATATGCCATTAGGTAATGTTTGTTTGACGTACAGACGTTTGCCTTGTTAAAACCTGTTAAACATGTTGTCCTTGTTAAAACCTTCCATGCTACCTTCCACCCTTTACAGCACTGGGACACACGTGTGGAGTAGCTGAGAACAGTATCAGCACTCTTATTGGTTGGTTAGCATTAGGTTTTCAGCTAAATCTCCACAGGAATTTCTTCTGGCAGGATTAAGCTTTTGATCTATAAGGTATCAATTCTGAACACAGGAAGAGCAGAAATTGCTGTAATAATGGGGGCTAAATTTTAATTAGTAGAGGGTCAAGCTGGGTTCAGTGCAGCAGGAGGCTAGGGGAAATCATTCTGCCATGTTTGAATTCTCAAAGCAGCTTTGCTTTTAGCATCAGCATCCATCTTAAGGGGGTCTGCTGAGATGAATTTCAATGTAATTTCTTGCATTGATTATTAAAATGTTTCTGAAGCTGCTTAAAGTGATTTTGAACTCCATAACTATATAGATAGGAAATACAGTGGCACCTAGGTACTCGCTGTTAATTAGTTCCAGAGGGCACGTTGAGCATCAAAAATGACAAGTACCCAGAGACATTTTCCCAGAAGGGAATCAAATTACTTGACTTCAGACAGCATTATATAACACATTACTTATATTATATTACATTATATAGAATATTATATTATTATAATCCATTGGACACCGAAACAATATATATCGCTCACAAAAAATAGGGGGTATTTCATCAGGGGATATTTCATTTTGAAACATCCCCTATTTTTTTGTGAGCAGTGTAATGACAGGCAACAAGTCTATTTTTGTATGTCTTTGCACACCTAGATTGGTTACTATTTGCCCATTCTTTCTTCTGAATGGGAACTGTTCTCATTCAGTCAAAAACTTCTTAGTCAGGGCTGTGACTTTTCAACTCAAGTACATTCACCTTCCTATTCTTAAGCCAGTGTGTTGCTTTTGTTGGCAGTGTGTTAAATGTTTAGGGACCATATTTAGCGTCTCATAGTCAGCTGTCTTTCAGAGATCCTGAGTGTTACCTGCCCAGGGGTTCTGTCAGATACAGAAAACAGAGATGGAGAATAAAGAAAGTGAAGACCAAGTTTCTATTTTACTTTATTGAAGATTCAAAGGTTGTTTAACTCCAGAAACTTACTCTATTACCTCAATAGAAAGCATTGTCTATGATAGTTAGTGATAGTGGTCCAATAATCACATATGAGATGTGTTTACTGGATCTAATGTTGTTAACCAGTAGCACCAGCAAAACAGTTAAACCAAAGGCTCAGCTATTATTTGGAGGGATTGTCTTAAGGCACTACCACATATGACAGGAAAACCAAGCTGTGCAGCCACATTACGAATGCAGTAACAATAGTCGAGAGAGACTCTTTTTCAAGTTATGTTTTTAATAGAGTAAAGTGTTTACATTCCACAATTGTTTGTGTACTGGTTTTGTCAGGTATTATGGAGCTTTGTGAGGCAAAGTATACAATATGATAATCAAAGTGTTCATTGTGTGCATGGTGATCGTTTCAAATTTTCTTCCCCTGACAGTAGTAAAAAAGGCTACACAAATTTCAGATCATCCATTACTAGCCAAGACAAATTAGATTTGAGACTTTAGCAGCAATCCTCCAACTGCAGAATAGAAGCATTAAGATGCTGCGAATGTATCAACAGATTATGCAGTAATTCAATTCAATTCTATAGGTTTATTTTTAGGTACTATAGGAGAGTACAGAACATCCTGTGCAGCTGCATCAGTGTCTGCTACAGGAATGACAAAGTCATTGAATCTTGGAGCGTACAACAGATAGTAAAAACAGATGATAACATCAGGGTCCTTCTCCCCTTTATCAAGAATATTTACCCCCCAATACAGCACCTGAAAGCTGCCAGGATTTTGTGTATGATGCTTCTCTCCCCACCCATGGGCTCTTCCTTCTCTCCTTCCATCTGGCAGAGTACAGAAACATCCTGCCAGGCTGTGCAACAACTTCTTCCTCTGGTGCTCAGGTTCTTCACCACCACTGGAGCTAACCCTTTGCATCCTCCACCTGCACTGTATGGCTGTACACACATGATATATTTCTGCTGCTATATAAAGTACTTCAACTTGGCATCCCGACAACTCCTTGTGTTTTGTTTACCATTCTGACTATTTATTGCATTGTATATATTGTTCTATCAGGGCAACAATATTTGTCACAACATTACTGCACTCTGTCGTGTATGTTGTTCCCTAATTTTGTGTTGTACATTCCACAATGTTCTGCCCTTCTGAACACACAGCACACAATGTTGCAACCAGCAACCAATGTTGATTCATTTCAACAGTTGGCTATTATGTGAACAGTTCTGAAATTGTTAGATCGACAGTGTAAATCAGAGGTTTGTGTTAATGTATTATAGAATTAATGTATTACAATAATGTATTGTAATTTTTAACTGGCACTTAAGTCATTTCTGTATTGCAGATAGTCTGATAGTTCTGATCTAATAGATATGATTCTCATATTAGCACCATTCACTGTGATCTGAGATGCTTTCAGGCAAATCGTGCAGTGCAACTAGTAAAACAATTTCAGCCATGGTTTCCTGACAGTGTAAAAGTAAACAAATAGCAATTTTGTACAATTTTGTTCTATTGCTACTGATGAATTTTGACAGTGAGAGCAGGACTAGGTACCTGTGTCCCCAATAATTAAGTCATACTACATTTTGTTTTCTAAGAAAGAACAAGTTGCGATTGCAGGTAACATTTGTTGTATAAGTGAAAAGAATCATTCTAAGTTGTTACTTCACTGTTAGGGATGCATCATACCACACAGGCATTGATTTATTTTCCACAACAGTACACCTGTCTGTGCTTTACTCCTTACTATATAGCCCAGATTTGCAAGACATGGATGATATCCAAGAGTGTCTCAGACAAAAAGAAAGCTTTTTCATACCCACAGATTGAGGAACTGGCAGGCTCAGTAAGTGATGCTTGGGTATATTTTGATTACGGTACTTTGTTGACGGAAATGGGATACAAGCAACAGACTGAACACAACTGCAGTATAAACATAACAATATAGCTATAAACTCATCACCAAAAGACTATAAGAAATGACACTTCCAAAAAAGTTTTTAAAAAGTAAACATCACCATTATGGTCTATTAAATAATAATATCATAGGAATATAAAAACAAAATGAAATATGGTTCTCAGGCTCAGGCAGACTATAAAGCTGGCAAAACAGACTTGGTTACGTTTGGATCCATTTGTTGCTTTGCATTGTGTGTATTATGCCAAATCAGAAACACACTTACACATTACATTTTTGCTTGTAGCCTTTATATTTGTTAATATCCATTGATTCCTGCATTTCAGGTTTTGCAAAATTTCCAAACAAGTTGGCACAGTATAGCATTACCTACTAATCTTGTCATGGCTTCTCTCAACACTTAATAAAGATGCGAAGTGAAGATGTGTTTCAGTGTTCCAGGTTATTTCATCTCACATCTCATCTTCCTGAAAACACCTCTTAAGGTCTGCAAAAACTATGGGGTTGGCATAGTCCAAATCTGCATTTCAAAATTCTCTGCCCAGTCTCTATTGAAGACAGTTCAGGCAAGATAATCCAAGCAAGATACTCCAGTACACTCTTCTTCCAAATCTATGACTTTGTAATGTGTGTGGAATATGGTTTGCTTTTAGTTTGGCTTTTTGACATGGCACAAGCCATCCATTTCTTCAAGAAATACCCGGGAATACCTTGGGTGCCCAATTTGGGTTTACACTGCCCATTTCTACCATGGAACGTAATCAATAAACAGTTTATAATGAAATACATGGAACCACTCGTAAATTGGTTTAACATATAAACAATGTTTGCATTGATAAACGATGGTTTAATATTTGAAGATCAAATCTCCCATTATGCTCTACAATTTGTGCATTTCTTTTGGATCTAGTGAATTTAGGGTGTTCAGAGACATTTGAGTAGCACTCGTTTCAAAGCAAAAATAAAAACTGATATTGTGCTAAAGCTACTCAAATGATTTCTCAAATGATATTTCCTTTTAGCCGAGCTCCACGAAATGTTTCATTATGGTGTTTCACAGCACTGCTACCTGTTTGGAAGTGATTTTGCCTCCATTTAGTTTGTCTCCACAAGATCTTTTAAAACACCCACTTTATCAGGACATTTATGTGCCTTTTCATACAGTGCAATTAAATTCACTCTATGTGGCACAGCACTGTTAGATTGTTGCAATTGGTTGTAAGGTTCATGTTTGTATGTGCTTAATAGTCTAGTCACAACATTAAAAAGCATTCTTGTTAGACTTTATCTCACTTTTGTTTTTTCAGCTTCATTGTTGTGTTACTTTGGTATCCCCCGCTGAGATGTTTAACCCACATTAAATAATCTGCAAACCAATTGTGTTCTGCAAACCGCCTACCTAAAAGAACAGCTTAAACACAATGTTAGGTTAATTCATAAGCATTATATAGGAGCCATGGTCTAAGAGCATACTCCTGTGAAAATAATCCATGTCTGGCCGTGCAGTAATACAGGAGACACGAGGCTTGTTTTTTTATCTACAAACATTACATGGGGACTCTGTCATTGGATTATATTGGCTGCATTCAGCTGTGTAATCAATGTGCAGAAAGTTTGTACCTTTCAAAAAGATGGCAGTACATTGACAATGTTTTGGTGTTTGACTCATTTCTATTAGAGCAAAGCTGCAGTGATTAATCGAAATCCTAAGATCTATGTTTTTTTCCCCTCCAATTGCATATTCATTTCTGTCATATTACTTTTCGGCTTCAGACACAAGCAGATAAAATGCATAATAGCCTGTAGTAGGTGTGGTCCATCTGACAAACATCTCACAATTTGTTTAGGCTGGCTAATCGCGATATGATTTAATACTAATGAACACAGCAACCAAATTAATATATTCGTTAATACAGACAAAAGAACAGAAATAACACACACTACGTAAATTGTACTTAAGTTAGAAGAAACTTTTAAACAAACTAGAATAAAGGGAACATTCCAAAACGCATGGACTTGTTTTCTCATATGGGGTGCCTTTACCAAAATGTTTCACTGTTGCTGTTTTATATAGTGTTGTTCGCACCCTGTGTCTGTTGTGTTTTTTCTGTCAGTATCGCCAAAGTCTCCTGCATTGTTGTCAAACAAATCAGAAAGACCTTTTTTAGGAACAACTCACTGTGGGCTATTCTTGCTTGATTGATGTGAATGTAAGGGAAAAACGTGAGCCGCGTTAGAGAAAAGCACAGGTGTATGCAGCTTTCAATTTCTGCACTACATTCTGTGGAACAGGACGTTGTCTGAAATGGACATATTTACATGTTTCATTTAAATTGTATCATTTACAAAATTTTACTATTACTACAGTTTAACTATTTCAATTAACATCTAGCCCACCCAAGGACTCAATTTGGGATTAGCCTTTTAAGATAATAAAATACTGTAAAACCGCTTTGAGACAATGCACTATTGTAAAAATATTGACTTTGACATTGACCAGGCGTTATCATAGTCACATAGTTGCTTACACACTTTGCACATATTGATTTATTGTAAACAATACGATTAAAACAAGAGCTAAGCATACAGTACAGTACAGGACTGTACTGTACAACACAATCATTCTTAGCTTTGTATCTCTTATAAACACTAAAACACTTACCAAAAAGGCTTGAAATGTTACAACTAGTTTTCTGTTATTCAGACATGAATATGATTGATTTAAGACAGCTTTTTTATTCCTTAAAATGACCATATCCATTAAAGCAGGCAGACTGATTAGATGGACAATAAATAGTGCAAACATGTAGTGCCTTCCTGCTAGCACACCCTGCGATGCCAAGGCAGAATTTTCAGCACAAAAGACAACATCTTTTAGTATGGTGGTTCCTCTGATCTTCATGTTGAAGCACAATGAGAAGGGTCTGGAATCATTTATAACCTTAGTCATAAAGCCTGAGGTCCTACAGCGAATTTAACACAAACAGTTATTTGCAGTTCAGTGGTAAAGACTACAAACTGGAAGGCTTGAGGCCTCAAATGTTTTGTTGCTGCATCTCCATTGATTTTGCATGTTGCAGTTATTTTTAATTTACTGGTCTAATAGTCTTTATACACTGCTGACAAAAAATATGGGGTGTTTCATGATGGGCTAATTTTTGTGAGCAGTATAGTTGAAAGTGATTACTTTTGGCAGCCTGTTTCAAGCCCACACAACCTACATCACTGGTGCCCCCCAAACCTGTCTGTAGAATTTACCTTTTTGCTAGGTTACAGATAAACTGAGCTAAGCTATAGCTGAGCAGCTCAGTTCCTAGAATTAGAGTGAAACACCATGCAAGCTAAACAAGAGACTCCATATTAGTGTTTCAATATTATTTAAACACTTGGAAATACTATAAGCACTAATTTTAAAAAATTGCGTTTGCGGAGGCTCATAGTCTTATAGCTGAATTTTAAGTCACCTACAGTAAAGTTAAGTCACAAGTTTTTTTTTATTTACGTCGCAAGTCATCATGTTCAAGTCATGTGACTCAAGTCCACACCTGAGTCGACAAAAAAACCCAAAAAAAAACGGATTGACACGACATGCCAAGAATAAGTCAATGTCATGCACTTTTTTCTGGGGTAATGGCTGTTTCTTAACCCATGCCAAAGCTCAAAATTTTAAAACAAAATGACATTTAGCTACAATGACTAGAAGCCAGATAAGTGAGCAGACAGACATTGCGATTCTTATCAGCCTGATTCTACAGCCTGGACGAACTGCACACTGAGAAATCCTTCAGGCATTCTCCACAGACAGAAGCAATGAGTTTCCACCAGCCTGAGCTTCAGTCCCAATCAGGCCGGTGACAATGAGAAGCTGCTGTAGGTAGAGCTGCTGTAAGTGATGCTAGCAGTTTTTTTCCTAATTCTCACCAGCCACAGAGGAATCCAACATCTCCAGTCAAGAGTCAAATTATGTATTGCTGGGATTTAGAAGTCCCTGTAAATATGCAGTAAACAAAATGTGAATAAGGCATTGTTTTAGGTACAAAGTAAACGATAGAATTCAAGACAAAAGGAGTAAAAATAGTAAAGTATTTCACATGCCATATCTGTTGGCAAGTACATTTCTTTAATACTGAATTTCAAAATTAGTTTTGATACTGATAATACTATTGCAGTTGCAAGTTGAGCTCTTGAGGGAATGTCTAGTAATGGCTTCTTTTGAACATCTGTATTGTCTGCCAGAAGGAAGATGCTAGAACAACAGGTGTTCTAGAGGAGGCAGCTCATAAAAATTTTGAAGCTCGTTTCTTGACATTGAACTATAAAAATCAAAATGATGGAAGATGTTATTTTTGAGGTCTGGACTATAATCTGTTCAGGTAGCTAAAGCAGATGAGGTCAGGGTGCTCTGGGTAAAGGCATAACAGAACTATTAGCATATGCTTCAGCGTGTTCTCCTGTTCAAATAATTCCCTGCTCATATTTAAGCTTATTCGCTGTTATTTAAGCGATATAAGCTTTTTACATGTTTATTAATCATACCAGTTTGTTTCATATTGTAATATCTATTTGACAGTCATTTTAGAGGTCATGAGGATAAGGAGCCAGCCTGCATTGTGGTTGCACCGGTGTCCAGAGACAGAAGTGCAGCTCAAGCAAACAACAAATTAATTATCACCAACAGGTCTCACCTGACTGATCCATTATTTAAGTGCAGCAAACACATTTTTAAAAAGATCGTCAGGTAACACTATGACAAGGTTGAGTTCTCAGATAAGCTGAACTCAGAAGAGAGAGCTCAGAGTCTTAAACTAATGAAAGAAGACAGATCAAAGTGAACTTGAAACTCTAACCCAAGCGGTGTGAACACTAAAGAAAATGACAAGAATTATTATGAAGAGTTAAGAGGAGTTACAAAAGAAAGAATAATTTGAGTTTTTAGTGATTAGTAATTAGTGTTACACTGAAGAAAGGACATCAGATTTCCAGTGAGACTGGAAGTGAAGTGAAAAGTGAAAAATACTACAGACTGAATATTTTATTATAAAGGGTAATTAGTGGGAATTCAAAGCTGAAACCAGTAGACTCAATCGTAAAAAAAATAAGCATTTGGGATTAATATTGAAATAGGGTAAAAGAAAGCTACATGGACAAATTATTGTGTTTGAAAGACAATAAGAGTGTAAAATAATAGCTTTGGAGTCTAAAACTATAAACTCAACTTTTTTTTTTATCTTTATTGAATATTCATTCAAACAGAATAAATCAGCCCTTTCTTTACATGCCTAAATCATTTCTGAATTCAGACTGGCTAACAAAGAAAAAAAAATTACTGCTTTTCTCTTTCAGTATCCATTCAATGAAAAGCATTTATTTTGAATCATCTGTCGTCAAGACTTCAAGTTTCAGATTTTTGCCGTTTAATTGTAACATGTCCGCAAAATCTGGAATTATCATGTTTTCGACATTTGATAATAAAAATGGACAGCAGGACAGTAGACACTTTTGAAAATATAATTTAATGCAATTTTACTAAATCGATCTATAAGAGTATTATAACGATATTGCTACATGCTACATGCTACATCTAATGTATAATAAATATAAAGTGAATTACAAAGTAACTTTATTATGTTCTTCTTAATATATAGGATAAAAATAAAAATTAAATCTGCTCATTAAGTCTTAGCCGCTCCTGTCTTGGTCTTGACTCTGGCTCAACTACTGAAAGTCTTGATCTAGACTTGGCTTCAGCAGTTTGGACTACGTCACTATTTTGCATGTCAGAGGCACATTCACTTAGCCAGTCATTGCAGCAGCCCTTGGACAAGTAGAGCATGTGTCACAAGTAAATTAGATCCATAGATCAAGTCCCAGTCATTGTCCTCAATTTACAAAATCACTGCCTATTCCTCACTTGTATATAAACATGCATTATCAAAACAATAACACTTAATTTATAAAATATTTATTGCAAAATATATTTATATTCTGGGACCTCTCCTAATCAACGTCTTCACCCTTAGCACCCCCAGATACCAGTATCACTTTTATTCTTAAGGAAAACTGTCTGTCCCGCTACAATAACAGTGAGTCACTGGTGTTGGTAGGGTCTATCATTATCAACTGAGGTCAGACTAACCGTGGACAGTATGATACTGACTGAACAGTTCATTAAAAGAATAGAGAAAAGAGTAGAGAAATAAAATACAGCCCTGAGGCGTTCCAGCAACCTGACAACCTGTGTTCTGTTGCTTAGAAAGTATTCGTTTGCACAGTGCTAGATTCACCCAGTAGCTTGGAATCTGAAGAACAGCGTTCTGGAATTGACACTATTAATTGAAGAAATGTATGAAAAGTATGCAGACATCTGTTGTTAAAACACAATATCACAATATGAAGTACTGTGCAAAAGTCTCACCATTAGATTTGCTCTTTCAGTACCGTTATTATGACCATATAAAACATTGTTAAAATCTAAAAATTACTTTGGCTCGTTAATCCATAATTCAACACTATTTTCGACTGATCTTCAGTTTAATCTTTGTAAGCTTTAGTACATCTTGCACATGCACTCCTTGCATGATGCCCTTTCAACAAGATATCAAGCCCAAAGAGAATGGGTCAGAAAACTACTTTTGCTGTGCTATTCCTGGGTCAGAAAAATGTACAAGGGGGCATAACTCTCATTTACTGGTCTAGGTGGGCTAGTGGGGAAAAATGTTATGCTGGACACTGAGAAGGGTCAACTTGGCATCCCAATGAAGATATCTGATGCTGTTATTGTTTAAGTGTAAGGGCCATTGTAGCCCATAGAAGCTATTTTTTCAGACTTTTTGTATTATTGCATATAAATGTTTGTGGTTGCATTCTAATATGCAGAAATAATAATATATGTTCATTATACCATTGTTAAACAAATTATATTTAAACTAAATGTGACTCCATATTATTTCACAGTATTGTATATCACCATTTAATATACTGGCATGGGAAGCAAACTGCAGTGGATCTATAGACAGTACTATGCAAAGTTCAACACCATACCCTCCACCAAAAGGTCTCTAAGTCCCCCAAAGGCATGCGCAGACAATGCGGTAGAAGAGAACAATACACTGTAACATACAAACTATTACATACATTATTCCAAATCAATATCCATTGCTATGTCTGCAATAAATGAATGTAATGCAAGATAGATAAGCAGGCACTTAGACATCCAAGTACAACCAAACTGCCTTACCCAAACTTACCTCATTCAATTCAAATAAATGATTAAGGTAACAAATATTCCGATGAGTTAATAGATAATCTCCATTGTTTCCTATGGGGAAATTTCAACCTGGTTCCTGTGCATCAAACCCTGCCTACATTCAATGATGCCAGTTTATTACGGTGAAGCAAATAAATGATTAGTCCTTTTACCCCCTGGTTATCTGCTTTTATTGGTAATGCATTTGCTTCTGTAAAGAGCAGTGTCTGTGTGCGTGCAGAATAATGAGCATGCAGGTCTGCTACCGTTATATTTCTTGTAGCTATAAACACTACCATATAAAATAATTAACCATTACATTGTGTAATAAAACGCAAGTGTATGCTGTTATTTTTCCAAATGCAATTCCTTGTCTGTATTCGACATGAGTAGTGGCCTATTTACCTGGGGTCAGTAAAAATATGTCGGACAAGCTGACTGGCCAGCAATAGTGTTTCCATCAATCACAGGCATGAGTCAATTCACTTGTAATGCTGACTAGCCTTTGCAGGCTGTACTGTTACCTCAGTCAAGGAAGTATATAGAGCTACTAAAAGAATGAGAAGGTTCCTAGTGTCTTGGAAAACATAGCACACCTGGGTAGAGAAAGCAACAATGGTGATGCATACTGCTCAGTTAGCCATCGATTCCCTGCTAATGCTGACCATAGAGAGTTGTTTTTCAAGCCAACCAATGACTACAAAAAGCATATTTTATAGTCTTTACTGACTAAGACTTCACACCTGGACACAATGGGTAAACATTGACAGTCCAGTGGGTGGTAAAGTTAATCAAACATGCTTACTACACCCTTCTGAAGATAAACTAAAAACGCTGACTCTTAGTACATCACTGATGTAGCATGTCAAAGGTAATGCATTCAATATCTGTCTGAGGTACCATAAATTATAAGCAAGCTATCACACTTATGAACAATTAGAGTCTGTTATGAACAACTTCACATATAAATGACTGGACTAAAATACAAACACACACACACACCCCTCCATCTTTCAATTACAAAAATACCTTGAATACAGTGTTTACAAAACACACCAAATATGGACAAACAATGCTGCTAAACACATTGTTTACACTGTTTACATTAAACAAATGGACATATCTGCACCTTACTGGCCACGCTACCCAGGGACCCAACTGTGGTGGCATATGAACCCCGGACCTTCTGGTCCATAGTCCAGTACCTTAACCACTAGACCACCACAGTCCAATGCCTAAATAAAATCAGCACTCAAAACAAGTTATTGCTCTTGCACAATATTCACTCAACAAACACGTTTCATTTTGAACAGTCTGACAGTAAGTGTGCATTTTTGCCAGCTTACATTACTCAAAGTATAGGATAGTTTTCATTTTAAGGGCAGATTGAAATGTTAACAATATGATTTAACATTTAATAATAAAAATGAACAGAATGGATGTTGTTGCTCTATTCTTTTAGCTTTATGGGGTGGCTTCTGATTAAGCATCATCACTGGCTTCCAGAAGTTAGCTTTAATATAATAACAATAATAATAATAAGAAGAAATGTAGTGTATATTTTATTTAATGTTATATTTTACAAAATATATGATGTATAGTATTCTTTATTAAGACATTATTAATATGCATAATAAATGATAATCAATGTAATTTGAATGACATTTTATATAGTTTTATATTGTTTATAACTTTGGCAGAAGTTGATGTTTTACTGAATCACCCCCCAATAACCTCTATCGCAGTTGGAATTGGAATTGTATTGCTTTGTCAGACCAGACTAATATATAAAATCGGGGAAATAATACACTGCTCACAAAATTTGGTGGTACTTCTAAATAAAATAAAAAAATATTCCATAATAAAATATCACCTA
>JAVSBV010035443.1:0-11472 GCA_033117975.1 Parotocinclus spilosoma | reverse complement strand
CTCTCTCTCTTTCTCCCTCTCTCGCTCGTTCTCTCTTTCTCCCTCTCTCTTTCTCTCTCTCTCTCTCTCTCGCTCTCTTTCTCTCTCTCTCTCCCTCTCTCTCTTTCTCTCTTTCTCTCGCTCTTTCTCTCTTTCACTTTCTCTCTCTCTCGCCCTCTCTCTCTCTCTCTCGCCCTCTCTCTCTCTCTCGCCCTCTCTCTCTTGCTCTTC
The DNA here is from genome assembly GCA_033117975.1 of Parotocinclus spilosoma. Taxonomy (NCBI): domain Eukaryota; kingdom Metazoa; phylum Chordata; class Actinopteri; order Siluriformes; family Loricariidae; genus Parotocinclus; species Parotocinclus spilosoma. Next base: position 11,262 of record JAVSBV010035443.1, on the reverse strand, counting down.
TTCTCTCTCTTTCTCTCTCTGTGGTTACTGGGGTGGAAGTGACTAAGTTTGTTTAACAAAAGGCCACTCTCTTGCTTCCCCAGTTTTTCCCTTTTCCTCTTTTGTCTTAGACCCTTGAGTGGAAGGTCTGAACCCCACTGTTAATATGAATTGGTGTTTTGAAGGAAGCTCATCCTCTTCCTCCTCCTCCTCCATCTCCCACTGTCCTGACTATTGTTTCTGCAGTCAGTATTCACTGCATGGTTTCATATGCTGGCAAAATATTTTTCCCCTTGTTTTACATATAATAAAAATATAATCTTATAATCTTTATGAAGTGAACTGTTGCTGTTGCTGGTCTGAACAGATTCTAAACATTGCCTTTGAACCGTTCTGCAATATATTTTATACATATGTACATGTATAAAACATCTTGTCAACAAATGGACCCAAGTATTTTCAAGCTGGAACTCATCCCTCCATAATGATGGCTATCCGAGCCTTTTCACCCTGTTTCAATTTGGAAAAAGTGGTTTCTCTTTCAAATAAGACCATTCCATATCCTTCAGACTGTAAAAGGGTCAACTAGGCATTCCGATGAAGCTGCCAAACGCTGCTATTGCTCAACTGTTACTGTATATTACACTACATACCTGCCACTGTAGCCTATATACCTATATAAATTTCCCCTTCAGTTTAATACTGCATGCGATTTTCATACTACTACAAGCACACAGTGGTATTGTACTGTATGGTAATACTGAATCAATGGGAAAGCATTGTGGTGTATAAATAATCCAATTTCTCCAGTGTTCAGTGCTCCTGAACATAGCCTTGGTGTATTTTCCTCACAAATCATCAGTAAATGCAATTCCAATATAGAGTGATGAGTTTTCAGCTCTTCTGAGTTAATATGGTCAGGTCAGCACCTCCACTTTTGATATGTTTGTTTTGATGTGTTTGTTACTGAACGACTGTCTCTTCTAATCTACAAATACAAGGTGGTCAAGTTTTTTGATCAGTCTTCTTGAAGGAATAATCCTTTAAGAATGAATTGTTTGGCTCAATGCTTTATCCCTCTTGCAGGAATGTTTGGTCAAAACAGGTGCTCCGGGCCCCTCTGTGTGTCTCCTGAATGGATGGCAAACACGGGCAGATCCCCCGCTGATAAGCACCGAGCTCCGCTTTATACTGCAGTCCTACTCACTTCTCCTTCACTACACTTCTAATGCTGTTCACTGGGGATACTGAACACGTGCTATTAATTATGTAGTTCATATACTTTACTGTTACTTTAATGTTTGTAATATTATAATGATCATGCCAGCTGGTTTCCATGAAGCTTTACTGGTTGCGTTTAGCCTTGCCATCATTAATCGGTTGATGCTGCTTTTATATTTCTTTGGCGATTTCATGGGTAGTAAGTAGAGTATTTTATAAATGTGAAGAATTTAAGAAATAATGTGGTCTTTCAGTGCAATTGACATCTTTTCACATTTAATGTAAGAATGTAGATAGTTACCCTTTGTTTTTGGGTAACACCTGCCCATGTTATTTAACAAGCTAGGCTTAATTGTAACCGATAAAAAGAACAAAGAGAATGTAATTAAATGTAAACATTACTTGCACCTAATCTGGCCTCATGACTAATTATGTTTGCGTTTTCAAAAGATGTAGTCAGGTTCCGATGGGTAAAAAGCAGCTGTAATAATACAGTATGTAAGTTTTCTTGTTAAGGATATTACAAGACAACAGAATAAAACTGGAATACAGGTGTCTTACACCCCCTGGTGTGTAATGTAAATGGTTTAGTAATTAAATTTTTAAAGATTATTTCATCGAATTATTATTGTTTTTTTGTTTTTTTTGTCTGTACATACATAGTGTTTAAATATACAACGCAACATGTATCCATACAACAATACATGCCTTATAAAACTTGGATTTTACATTTGTATGTTATTTCTCACAGGAAAAATTTTCTCTTCTCTTTTTCGGCGCTTGATGTGCCTTAATGACGAGGAACAAAATAGAAGGTTTTTAAGGATTAATGACAAGGATAAATATATGTACGTGAATGAATGATGGGTGAAGAATTACTCATGGATTCAGCATAGTGCTCAGCGAATGGAAAGTTTGAGTTTGAGTTATTGATATAGTCTCGATTATTATTAAAAAAAAAAAAAAATATATATATATATATATATATATATATTCCCATCAAAAATATTTTCAATCTGCATTGGTGTAATCCACCGATGCGGTACCCACAGATATGGAGAGATTCCATTGGGAGCCATTTGTTTTCATCTTCAGGTAGAATTAAGGATACACCCGATATTACCCCAATATGCTGGATTTGTCCTGGGTTGATTTTGCTGCATTTTCCAAACCGATCTATTTATATTTCTTATGCTGAGTGAAATTTGCATAGCTTGTTTGCATAGGGTCAGGTTCACATATTGTGGTAGGGTCAGTATTGTCAGTATTGATGCGTCCCAGTGAATGGTCATACAGGATGATGATCTTTGTCTGGCTGAATTCCAGTTTCCCAGTTAACCCAAGTCAGGATTGTTCTAATAATTTCATGATGAGCAGTGGGGCAGAATAAAACTCTTTTGAGTTTGAACTAGGCTTTGTGTTCTTGTGCTTGGTTGGGAAAAATTGCCTCTTTATGGGGGTGGTGCATTTAGGTGACTTGTTTCTTGACTGGATATTGATTGATTGTGTTAAATGTCAGCAGGATAAAACCATCACAGTATTTAATTTCCTGAATTCTTCAAGCCTTTAGTATTTCTGTTGGCCACCATGTTCTCTGCTGTTCTGTTTCCATGGCTATGATGCCACTGCAGGACTAGAGCTCAGAATTTGGTCAGAATGGCAGATGTGTATGAGGTACGAAGGTACGAGCAGGGTCAAATTTTATTTGCGACCTGGTTTGCTTCTGTAAACAGCTGTGGGCTGGACTGAATGAGGAATGGGAAGGAGATTTGCATATTAATGACTCTTGTCTGAACTCCTTTGGCCCCTCCTCTTGTTTCTCTCCTTTTCAGCAGCAGTTGCCAGAGATAGGCAGTGGAATACACAGGCTAAGTTTGCGTCTCTCCATCTCTCTCGGTTTTTTTTTGGTTCACTGCAGAGTACATGCATCTTACCTCTGTTGCATTCTTAAGGCTCTGTCTCACTGACTCTGCTACTTTGTCTAATCCACCTAATCCGTCTTTTAGACCACTACAAGAACATTTTTCAGCCCTGGACACTGATCACCAGGCTGGCATAAGTATTTGGTGCCAAACCGGACCGGAATAAACAACCAGCAAATTGGATTTAATCGTCGGCTACCCCCAGCACTGCTTTCTTCTCTGCCGAATTTTCCCAATTCCCTCAGTTGATCTTTATTCCAGGCTGGAATAACCATACTGTATAGCCGGAGCAGCATAACGTGGGAATTATAAAAGGCCTATGCGGGTGTGTGAGAGCAGCGGCCGTCGGCCGGCCGCTCGAAAAGAGATGACCCACTGCATTCCCTTCCCCATGTGCCTGGATGGAGGTACTCATCTTTCAGCTTGTGCATGAATGTTTTGTTTTTTCCACACTCTTACTTCTTGTTGCTGTTCTTGCCATGCAGTTTGTTACAATATTGTTGTAGGTCTGAGTGCTTCTCACCCAATGGTGAAAGTTGCTGATATGGTAAAATGTTTGGTGCTGATTGGTTGAAAATGTAATTAGTTATTATTGAGTAATTATTACTAAGGCTGGACAGTATTGATTTGATATTGATATTGCAATATTTGAACATGATTGACTTTGAATTTTGAGGGTATGATCAGGTTTGCGTACTCTGTAGTAAATAGGCTTTAATCAAAAAAAAAAAAAAAAAAAAAAAAGTCAGCACAAACTACAATTTCTTAGCCAAGTAATGTTGTGTAAAACCTCTGTTTACTCTTGAACAGCAATGCTGTGTACTTTTGCAATAATTAACGTGCTTTTCCTAATTTATACTGAATCTAAAAATAGTTTTCGCATTAATATGCCAATACTTTTAACCCAGAAATATTGCAATGCTGATGATAATTGCATTTGTACTCTCATTGCTTCTTGGAAGCACCTGTAGTTATGGCTACTCTGCGTCAATAACATGATCATTAAAAACACCGGGAGAATATTGTGTACGTCTTTATTGTACTGCCATGGCATGGTCAACAAAAGACCTCCATGTGACTTTGTCCAACATATTCCACATACACTCTTGGATTGAGATATGTGGAATTTGGAGGCCAAGCAAATGCCTTGAACTCTTCAAACCTGAGCAAGTTTTGTAATGTAACAGGGTCTATTATCCTGCTGCAAGAGTCCAATGCCAATACTGCTGAAATGAAGAGTTTGCAAGATTGTTTAGATAGGTGGTACGTGCCAAAGCAACAGCCACGTAAATGCCAAGATCCAGTGTGTTTCCGGAAGGACATTGCACAGAGCAATGCACTGTTAATGTTATGACTTCACCTGCCAAATAAGAAAACAAATATTTTTATCGCAAAGGTATTGTCCTGATAATTGTAACCTCTTGGCAGAAAAGTCACCATGAAATGGTGGGGTGTAACAGAGACCGTAGAATAATGTTATTGAATATTGAAATAATTTAAATGCATTCTTTTAAAGTTTTTATTGTGCATTTGTAGGGCTGTATGATTCTTTTTATTGAAAGGCCAAACTTTATTTTTTTTTACCTACAGTGTCATCACATCGATCATTTGAATGTCATAATCTAGTAGTCCCACTCCAACTGGGAGCAAGCCAGAATAATATTACTGAGAATAACAGAAAGGGTTATGAAGAAATGATTACACTGCCTGTCCAGTTAATACATGCTCACTGTTACAGGGCAATTACAAACATCACAAAGGAAGACAGTAACCCAATGTAAAGCAAAGGAAAGAGTTGTTATTGTTATGCTGTATCTCCACAGTCTTTCTCCATCTTTTGACTGCATATGCTTTATCATAGTTTTTGCTGTAACAGCTTGGCACACCGCTTGTATACTTTAGATCAAGTCAATATTATTTGTATAGCGCTTTTTACAATAGACGTTGTCACAAAGCAGCTTTACATTGTTACATAAACAATTGTCACAAATGAGATTCTGTTGTCCCTAATGAGCAAGCCAAATGGCGACAGTGGAAGGGAAAAACTCCCTGAGCTTAAGCGGAAGAAACCAGTCTCAGAAGGGAAAACCCATCCTCATTTGGGTAATAAACATAATAAGGTATCATTATACAATAAAACATTTTAATAAAAACATGAAATATTTGTATGTCAAGATGGGAGAGTGAGCATTTAACAACTGTGAGCTGCTGCTATACCAAATGCTTTACCCACCTCCCTCTACCCAAGTGTCCAGACTGTGTAATCCAATCGTTTTTCTGGCATTAGCAGGGTAAAAACGCTTCTGTTTTAAGAAAATTTCGGTTAAACTTGCAAAACATGTTAGTCAGAATGCCATCCTCCCTCTGAAGAGGGGTCCAGGAAGTGGACATAGCTGGGAAGGAAAAAAAACAAAATATTTGTTAACATTTGGATGGAAACCAAGCTATTGTAATGGTCTGTGTTGGGACCCATGTGAAGTCTGTTAAATTGTGTTCCTGGGCCTTTGCCATGTTTGTTTCCTCTGTTGAATGTCACATATTACCTGTAGTTCTGATTTTAATGCTGGTAAGAGTAGGGTAGGTTAAAAGCGGGCTTTTTTAGATTCCATTTTCCTCTGGTGGTGAAAAGTCACCCAGCTGCAGATCAATACCTGAAAAGCAATGCAAAGCATAATCAAATTTGGTGTGTGCACTCAAGAGGTATGGGTGTGTCAGTGACACGTCACCCAGTGGTATTGTCCGACTGCTGGCTTTGCTTCAGCAGCTGCTGCTGACGTATGCTGTTGAGCACCATCAATCTCCATAGCTCATTCAGCCTCAGTGTCAAGTGCCTTTGTGTGCCATACACGTTCAGGCCGATTTAAATCTTCTTTTGCCCTGCGCACACATTTTGCACAAGCAAAGCTTTATGGTTTAAAAGTGGTGTGAGGTCTACATTTTATTTGGCTTATTTAAATCAGCTCACACAAGAAAGACTTTCATTCTTTGTAAAAAAATTAAACCTTTAAGATTATAAAGCAGTGCTTTAACTCAATTTAGTTCAGTAGGCTTTATTACTAACATTAACCTTGTAGTTTTAAAAAGAAAGCAGAATAAGAAAATGTTGAGTTTTCCATTTCTTCTTATGAGTCACATTAACCTTATAGCTTTAATAATCAAGACCAAACTTAAGCATTAAAGATCCCCATAACCCCAGATTAGCATTGTAGCTCCAATAAAAAAAATATAGTAGTAGTATTAACTCAAGCCCTTTATTTGATTAGCAAAATGGTCCTTACGGCATGTGTGGTGGCTTAATCGTGAGGCTCTGAACCTCTAATTGGTTGCAAATTTTTGCTCAGCCCATTTATAAGTGGGATAAGAGCATCTCCACCAGACTACATGTCCATTACAAACTTCAAAAACCAAAGACGTCTAAGTGATTTAAACTTGAATTGGGTATATTCCTTCAAAAAAAACAAGCCGTATATGCGAGCAGATTCTCAGACGTGAGTACATAGCTTAGCATAGTGTGATTGTACGGCATGAGCTCAGAAGGAATGTCTGGTGTTTGATGTCTGACACTGACGCTATGTCTCTGTTTTTCTTGTGCTACTTTACTGTGCTGACTTATGGCCAATGTAGTTGCTAAATAAGCTGTTCTTTGTAGAATATATTTCAGTTAAATGGTTTGTGTGTGTAAGCCAGCAGTTTCTGAACCCAGTGAATATTTTCTATTACTTAGACCAGAGCGAACAGATATAAAAATTTTGGTTAATATGAAAAGTTTGGTGTTTAGCTTTGACTGGGTGCATGCACACTTGATATTTTGACGCGTCTTGTAACTGGATTGTATCCTGATAAGTTTTTGACGGTGTCTACAGTCGGCAGGATTCAAATCTGATTGCCGAGTCTGTGCTATGTCACTTGGCTCATATCACTGAACCGCCCCCATCCTGTGATGTTTGGGATAGGGTGATGGCTTAGAAGAAAACACCAACTTCAAGAGCCAATATTTAGAAAGTTACTGTTTAATACCCTGGTGAATCAGATTGCGGCTGTTGCAGGTGGTACTACTATTTAGTTTGCAGCTTATTTTGGAAAGTGCTATCAGTCTGGCTATGCGTCCCCTGAATGGCTATTTGGCTTGTCATGCAAGGTTGGACATCATGGATTATGCACGCATTGCCATAAATCTGTCAGGAGTTTGGTAATCAGATGTTGAAATGCTTTCAACAATCTGATTCAAATTTGATATACTGTACATAAGACATATGGAATGACCTAAGCGACATGCACACCAAATCTGATCTTTTATGTTGTATGTGACGTGGATGTTCTAGTTTAGTGCATTACCATTTTAGTCCTTATACTTTTGACAGAATAATATTACTATACTTTTCACTTATCATTCCATGGATGAATTTTTGCTTGATGGAATAACTCCAGTCTCACTGCATTAATAACATAGTTGAAGCATTAATGAATAAAACAAATCTGAACACCTGCTGTCAGTGGATGGACAAAGGTCTGTTTCAACGTCTGGCTTGTGTGTGTGTGTAAGTGTGTGTGTGTTATAGCTCTTTGGTGGGTGCTGACCTGGGGTGCCTTGCTTTCTAATGAGATAAGCTTGCCTGCAGGGTCTGATCGCACTGGAGATCAACTAAAGATTCATTTGGGATCACAGCCCCTTTCCCTCCCCCAAACTAATGAATTGAAATGTAGGCAGGACATTTAGAGAGAGCGTTGTGTTTCTCTGGAAACAACTACACAAGAAAGTGACTTTTTTTTTTGTCTGTGTCAACGCTGCTCATTTATAAGGTGCATTTATATTCTCATGGAAAATCCAGACTAGCTGTGACATTATCAGGGTTTAACATCACTTTCTCGGCCATGTTTCATTTTTAAAGCGTTGTTATTCGTATTAATCCAGTAATTCAGATGCTCAGAAGTTGTATTCTTACTAACCTTGCCGATTTGTGTGTATATGCTCCTGTTATATAGGACATGACAAGGTGACATAGATCGTTAATTGTGTTCATCCGTAAAGCTTTTACAAAGAAAAGCCGTTCAGTGGATCGGAATGAAAAATGTCAGCTTTCGTTTGAGTTGGGTGTGCTGTTTTCACTCAAATGAAACCCTTACATGCATGTACCAACAGCCTTGATATTGATTTATAGCTTTATATAGATGGAATTTCTGCCTTGCAATGTCTGTGAGGGTTTAATAGGTAAGTGCTGGAGGTCCAGTGTACACCCCTCTGAAATATTAAACCGTTGCTTGTATGTGCTCTATGTTATGTACAGAAAATGCTGATTAGTTGACCAAGGTTGGATATTTGGTGTTATAATGATGAGCAATAACATCAAACCATTTAAAGTGAATAGCACTGATGCTCTGGGCAATGTACTGCTTGAAAGTCTTCACATTTATGTGGATGTTACTTTGACATCCACCTACCACCTACTTGGTGTCAGACCAAGTACACCCTTCCATAGCAATAGTATTTCCTTTTGGTGGTGGACTCCTTCAGAAAGATTATGCACCCTGATGCAAAAATTGTTCAGATAGGGTTGGAGGAACATGAGAAAAAGTTCCCAGATCATAATCGGTTAGTCCAAGCAACTACCCATACCCACTGAGAAACTTCTGAAACTCGCTTTAAGGCCACGCCTTGATGGATCAGAACCTTGACAGCATGAGGGAGAATGCTGATGGTTTAATGTTATGGTCCATCTACAGGGGTTAGACAATGAAACTGTAACACCTGTTATTTTAGTGTGGGAGATTTGTGATGTATCAAGAGCCACGATATCCAGGGTAATGTTAGGATACCACCAAGAACGACGAATCACATCCAACAGGGTTATAACTGTGGACGCAAAGAGGAAGCTGACTGAAAGGGATGTCCGGGTGCTAACCCAGATTGTATCCAAAAAATATAAAACCACGGCAGAATTAAATGTGCACCTCATCTCTCCTGTTTCCACCAGAACTGTCCGTCGGGATCCACAGGGTTAATATACACAGCCGGGCTGCTATAGCCAAACCTTTGTCTAAAACCAGGTGTTTTAGTTCCATTGTCAAACTTCTGCATGTATTTCTGAATCTGTGTTGTATTAATCAGAAATGTATTAGTACACACTGCTTGTTAAAATTGAGCAAGATTGATTAGTCATAGTCCAGTTCAGACAGCTTATACTGACAGTGTATTTTATCTATCCAAACAATATCTGCATATTAAATGAAATATACCCAACACAATATCCCCTAATTTTTGTGAGCAGTGTAATATCTGTGTTATTGTAGGCGAGTTACTCTTTCCAAATTCTACGAGAGAAGAAGGTACGGGTGGGGAGTGTGTGTGTGTGTGTGTGTGTGTGTGTGTGTGTGTGTGTGTGTGTGAGAGAGTGCACATTTGCAAATTTGTTGATTCAGAGGTATCTTTTTACAGATGCAGTGCTCCATCCATCACTTCTTCATTGCTCCACTAATTACACAACAGCCACTTTTGTAGCCTTGGTTTATCTTTGTGTGTCTGTGTTTTAGCCCGAGTAGCCCAGGCCCCTTATTTGCGTGTTTGTGTTATTGCTAGGCTAGCCCAAAATCACGTCTCAAAGCTGCCTTAAGCATTTGAATACATTTGCAAGTTTAATGTTTGGTTAAATTAACATAACTTTATCCAGAGCTCTTGCTGTACCTGCTTGCTTCCCAAAGGTAAGACAAGCTGAGAGCAAAGTTTTTGTAAACAACGTTAAAGGTCTGGCGTTATTCATTTTTTATAATTTAACCCACACAAATTATTCAAGCCGCACACACAGTTGGGTGTAAAAATATCTGTTAGTGGCAGAAAATAGAAAATGCAGCCTTGTTGCCCTGTTTGTGCTTTTTGTTTTGTATTCTTACAAACACCTGAGCTAAATGTTGTGTTATTTCCTATGATATTAGCTTGGCTGTGCAGTAAGCTCTTCTCGAAGCAGCGTGTGCCCACATCTCCAAGCACACCCAACTGATGCATGGTGGGAGGAATGTGGCCAAAATGTAGTTGTTTAAAAGCATAGCTGTTGGTAGTACCAGAGTTACTTAAAAAAAATTCTTCCTACACTTAAATAGCAGCCAATTCATTTATCACCTACTATTAATTTCTAGTTTTTTTTCCCATAAATCATTGGTATGTGGGAGTTAAGTGTCTCGTTACCTGTGAATGGGAATATTCCAGCACTGTTTGAGGATTTTTTTTAATGAGTTTAGATGAATACATTTCTAACAGCTTTTCTGATAAGTGCCATTGGTATTTGAACGTATTTTATTAAACCACCAGCAAAACATGGAGGCTCCTTTGTGAAACTGTGATACTTTGAGCTTCATAACTGATCTGATCACAAGGCCTGGAGCCTGCTGACTTCTGTAAGATTAAAAGGTGCTTCCTTAGCTGTGTTGTTAATACTCCACCATGAGGCATTTCCTCTTAAAAATGTACGAAGCCGTGTCTTGTTTGTTCCTGCTGCTGAAACGGTCATCGTCCAGCTCCAGCAGATGTAATTCAGGAAATGTGCAGCGTGCAGCAGTTAGTGATCGTGGCCGTTCTCGGGCCATGGCCGTAATGCCTTTCATGTGTCAAAACACAATCACATTGGCTCTGCTTTCTGTTCACGTATCGTTTCTGAACTTACCGCTCTCTGGCAGGCTTTATTGTTAAACGTCCTGTTTCACACTGTGAGTGTGTATAAGATATTAATAACACTTTTCTCTGGTGTCCTGGTTGTTTATCTTTCCTCTCATAACACTAGATCTGTTATCATGATGAGGAGTCCTGCAAACAAAGCATAGGGATTTAATCTCATCACTCGACCCTGTTTTGCATTCGATAGGGATAAGACGCTAAGAGCTTACTAACTGCCTGGTTGCCCTGTACCATGCCAGAGCACTATGTCACCCCCAGTATCCCCACTGGCATGTACGGTTGCACATCTTCATGGCTGTGCTGATTTTGTGGATTTTGATGCTTTTTGGGGGCACTGACACACAGCCATCTCGTACTCTTTATGGATTAATTGATTGGATTGATTGATTGATGAGAGACAGAGGCTCAAGTTTGGCTCCTTATTCACAGCTTGCGATTCGTTTGGCTCCTAATTCTCCACCCTGAATCAGAGAACGG